>JAQZBX010030944.1:0-26558 GCA_029593785.1 Cabassous unicinctus
GGGGCCTCCCATATGGTAAATGGGAGCTCCATCGATTGAGCCACACCCGCTTCCCCCCATTAGTTTTTATCCCTGAAAATAATCTTCTTGGCTCAATGTTCTGTCCTCTGGGCACACTTGAGCAGGGGACCCACATATTACAAACACTGGGACAGCAAGCATGCCCTTTCCAAACATAGGGTAGAGGTTCTGACCTTTCCCACACTGGGGTGGTGGCCCCACCTTCTTGGCCTGAGGAGGTTCTTTTGGTCCAGATCTCTGCATTTATGGTTCCGCCCTGTGGGCCATTCTTCCTTCATTTGTCCTGTCTCTGTCCCTTTCAATCTTGGTTGGCAGTGTTTCTGCTGATAAATCCTCAGAAATTTTATTATTGTTCCATGCAATTCATGGGAGTCCATGCCATCAGAAAAGAGGGTCTTCCACAAATGGTTAGGTCCATTCATCACATATATAACTTCTTTAGCAAATGGTTGTCCAGCCATACCCTCTGTCTTGTTTCCAGGGTGTGCTATCTGGGTAGACTGAGAATTTTCAAAATCATCAATTGCTGGTCCTTTTTTGCTTAACATTTTATTCCTCAATTTATCTCTTTCCCCTAGCATTTGTTTATTAGAGAAGCCATGGGTTTACAGAACAAGCATTCATAAAATATAGGATTCCCGTGTACTACCCTATTATTAACACCTTGTATTGTTATGGTACATTTGTTAAAACTGATGAAAGTGTATTTTTATAATTGTACTATAAGTAGCAAAAAGAAGCCAGGCAACACCTTCTACATTTTGGTTGAAAATCTCCTCAGCTAAATACCCAAGTTCATCACTTCCAAATTCTACTTTCCATCCAACAATAGAGCATAATTCAGCTAATTTATTTGTTACTTTATAACAGGGATCACCTTTCCTCCAGTTTCCAATATCATATTCATTACTTTCTTCTAATACCTCATCAGAAACACATTTAACATTTATATTTCTAACAATATTTTGTTCATGACCATCTTTCTATTCTCTAAAATGTTTTAAGTTTTCTCTACAGCTATCCTTGTTTTTTTGTGAACATCGAAAGAATCGCCTTTATTGTCCATAGTTGTACCAACAGTCTCCTCAAGGCAACCTAGGCTGTTACTATCAATTGCCTCAAAATTCTCCCAACCTCTACCCATTAACCAATTCCAATGTGACTTTCACATTTTTTAGGTATTTGTTGCGATGGCCTTCTGCTTTCTAGTACCAAAAACTGTCTTAGATTCCTAGGAGTTACATAACAAATTGTCACAAACTAGGTGGTTTAGAAGAACAGAAGTTTATTGTCTCATAGTTTGGCAGGCAAGAAGTCTGAATTAAGGTTTCAGCAGGGCCATACTCCTTCCAATAGCTCTAGGGAAGAATCTGTTCCATCCCTTTCCCCTGGCTTTTGGCAGTTTCTGGCATGTCTTGGCTTGTGGCAGTGTAACTCCATCTCTGTCTCCGTCACATAGCCATCTTTTCTCTCTGTTGTATCTGTCCAAATTTTCACCTGTTATTTTGTATTAAGACCCACCCTAACCTAGTCTGACATTATCTTAACTAATAACATCTTCATATCCTATTTCAAAGTAAGGCACATTTATGGAAACAGAAGATTATACTTGAGAATATCCTTTAGGGGGACAAAATTCAATCTATAACAGCTACTATATAGAGGAATAGCTCATGACAAAAACAAGAAAAATAATATAATAAAATTTATAACTCTTAATGATATATGACTAGAAAACTAAAGAGTATTTCTGGACCAAATATATGACTTTTAAAACGTCTCACAAATGGTATACACATTCCTATGCTTTTAAGTAAAAATTTTCAATAGAAGAATTGAAGAATCTTCATTACTAGACATTGGGTTGATAATTTGGGAGATGTGTCACCCCATCCACACAAATAAAGCACACAAATTAAAAAAAATGATAACCATGGATAGAAAATAAAACTTATAGAAGACATATTCAAGAGAATTAATACTCAAATTCTATTATTTCTGGAACATCAGATATCAAAAGAACAGACTCAAAAGAATTATCAATATAAGAAATCTCAATTTGTAGAACAATTTTTCTCTATAGACAGAAAATAGGCAATGAGCACCAGAAATAGTTAATTCATTAATTCGACAAGATCTTATTGAAAACATCCAATTAGTCAAGCAGAGTGCTAAGTACTGTTGATTAGCACAATATATAAAGAGTAAGCAAAACTTGCAATATTGACATTGGTTAAAACAGAATTCAAGTACTTAGCACAATCAACAAGAGAAGAGAAACAAGAGAAGTCAGGCTTTTCATCACACAGGATTTAATGAAATTCACGGGAGACAGACAATAAATGAGTGAAAGTACCCACTGTAAAAAATCATTCCAGGTCTTTATAAATGCTAATATAGGAGAAGATAGTGTGGGATGGTAGAGAGTGGGGGTATAATTAATTGTAATGCTGAGATATCTGATCACTAGGTATACTGAAAATATATCACCACAGTGTCCAGTGAAAACAATTTTTATTCAGAGTTTCAAAACAGCAATAGCAGAGCATTAACAATAGCAGAGCATTAGACTAAGGCAGGACCCTTGGGACTGCAGAGATCACATATCCATGTAGCTGGCCCTGACATGGCCTCTAATGTAAACTAGTTGGAAAGGGAGCCTAGGAATATGGTTTTTCGGGAGTCACCCGCACTGTGAAACAGAACCAAGCAAAGTGAAAGAAGGATAAGAAATGGATCTTTATGCAAATAGGCAAATGATCAACACCATATATAAAGAGTAAGCAAAACTTGTAATATTGACATTGGTTAAAACAGAATTCAAGCCCAAAACACTATATATCATGAGAAGAGATTTTAAATTCACAAGTTTACTGAAAATCTAGTTTGAAAACAACAGGATAATTTCTTTAACTTACTGTTATACCTTAGAGAAACTTCAAATAATAAATAATTCATACTTTATTAAAATTATTTTAAAGAAATAAAAATATTACTGTATTTTAAGAAGTTAGCCTGAAAGTATTAGCAACACCTAATGAGTTTAGTGCAAAATTCAAACATAATTCAACTGTATTTTTGTACTAAGCTGTAGGTATACTATGTAAAATATAAGTAAAGCTGATTCCGGCAACTGATTTATTAATACATCAATGAGCACATGTGTTAATTTTCTAGAAATTGTGTTTTAATTTTCCATTGTTGCATCAAAATTGCAACAAACAGTGACTTAAAAATCAACATTTATTATCTCAGTTTCTGTGGGTAGGAGTCCAGGCATGGCTTAGCTGGGTCCTCTGTTCAAAGCACACAAGGATGCAATGAAACTATTGACCAGGCTGCATCCTTTTCTGAAGAATGGGGTCTTCTTCCAAGCTTATGTGGTTTTTGGCAGAACTGAGCTCCCTCTGTCTGCAAAGTAGAAGCCCAATTTTATTGCTACCTGTCAGCTAATGACTGCTCACAGCACAGAGGCCACCCAGAGTTCTTTGCCATGTGGCCCTCTCACAACATGGCAGTTTACTTCTTCAAAGCCAATAGGATAATATATTGCTCCAGTCAGCTAAGATACAATCATTTATTATAACATAATCAGAGTCATATTCAAGGATTGACTGTCCCTTCACCTTTACCACATTCTATTAACTAGAAGAAAGTCACAAGCTCCTCTTGAACTGAAGAGGACAGTAACAGATCTCTTGGAGCAAGTTGCAATATTTAGCCTTTAGAAATTGTATGCGTATTTGCAATATCTAAATTGAGAAATGTGCCATAATTTAATTGAGAATGAATCATATTTTATAAAGTAAATATTTATGGCAATAGGTGGAATATGTCAACTCAATGCATTCTATATTTTATTCATATTTATATCATGCTGATTTTAAAATCATACTACCTACAATTGTAATTATATGAATTCTTTTTTAAAAATATTAGGAAAGTCTAGCATCATTGAAAATGATAAAATTAGATATGATGAAAACCAAAATGATTCGCATAAATTATTAAAATCAAAGAATTAAATGAAGTCTGTAAAAGAAAACCTGGGTATATAATTTCTATTTTACTGGCAATAATTAGCTTGCAAGACAATTGATTTAAATATCCAATTCACAGTAGTAACAGAAACCTGTAAAATTACTTAGGAACAAAATTCATAAAAATGTATGAGCTAAATATAAATAAAACAGTAAGAATGGTATTAAAAAGCTTTAAAATCCGTAATAAAGTATTTATATTCCTAGAAATGTTAATATCAAATATTTCATTCTTGTAAAAAGTAATTTATATATATAATCCTTTTGTAAATTCCCTGATTTTAGAATAGAAAATTAATTGCAACTTTATATGATCGAATAAATTTTCAAAACATAATATATTATTTTGAAAGTAATAATTGCCCTTCAGAAAAATATTTTGCAATATGCAATAGAATGGATGTATATACTCTATACTCCAGCACTTCCATTTCTAGAATATAATGCAGAGAAATTTTCATACATTTGCAAGAAAAAACAAGTGAAAGAATTTCAGGACATGAAGAAGAATATAGTTTCTAAAAGCAACACCTTGGAAACAAACTCTATATCCATCAACAAAAAAATGGATAAATACATTGTGGGTATATTCATACAATTAAATCCTATGTGTAGAAAAGGAAATATAAATTGGATCCCTTTGATTAATATCATAAAACTTATATTGAGCAATGGAAACAATTTTCACATGAATAAATACATTATTCCTATAAAGTGGTAAAACATGAGTGTATCATGAACCATTCAGAAATTCATGGGAGTAAAAAGAGACATCAAATTCAAGATGTTGGTTAAAAGGGGTTTATGCAATAAATAAGTAGACAGGTGACTTCAACTGACTTGGTAATGTTTTATTTATTTTTTTAACTGAATAGTTGGTACACAGATGTTCCTAGACATGTTTTTATGCAATTTTTCACGTTTTAAATATTTCAAAATACATTTTTAAAAATCTCTTAATTCTTAAATCACATGTAATTTTCAAATGATCAGTAAACATTAAAATTTATTTCAATTCCATATGTACTCACTACTATTGTTGTCATCATTAACAATAAGCCATTTTACCTTAACTTCCAGACTTATTTTTACATTTGCCAGTTTCACATGTTATAAGTATGTGTATAATAGTAATAATATTTATCACTAAAAATTATCAGAAATAAATGATGTGCCCTTTTGAACTAGAAATATTTGATAATAAAGGACTGTGATAGCAACGATAATATTGTTAAAATTTAACTTTTACTAAATTCTCTTAAATAACAAACATAGAAATGTAGTGGTTTATGAGAAGGGCATTTTTTACTGGATGATAAAACTTTCTACAAAGGTCCAGTGATCAGAAGGGGATGGACTTGTACCAACAGCATAACAAGTAAATGAAGAATCATGATTATAATAAAAAAAATCATAAGTCAAGTACCTTAAAGAAAATACATATCCTTTAGGAGCAGATGGGTATAAATATGAAATAAACTTTCTCTCCTGCTACATTAGTATGCAATATTTTTTCTCTGTAGGATATACACTTATTCCTCCTAAGAAAGTAAATGAGGATTTTTTTTTCCTTCCATTTCTTAATCTGGTACTGTTTGATGGTGATTAAAATCTGAGAGTGGAGATGACTGATGTGGTAACTGGAAAACCAAAAAAAGTTTCCATTCATGTGCACAAATCAAGTCTTTTGATAATGATTGCAGATGTGATGTGAAATGCTTGTTACTATTGAATCATTGTTGGCCTGAAGAAGACTTTGCTGCAAAAAGCCCTCCTGATTCTATAACTCTTAAAAAACAATGGCTATAAGAGAGTTCTGGTAAATCAAATATTCCTGGTAGAGCAATGAAATAGCATTCTTGATTGCCCCTCTGTAATGCTGAAGCCACTTAGCATTGTACTCAATAATACTGAATCTGATGCAAAAAAAATGATAATGTTCTCTTTGTTGTACAGATGTTAAATAAACAAGAAAGTTTCTCACTTTTTGTAAGCCTTTTACAAAGGATGTAGATAAAAAATAAAGTGTAGATTTGGAAGAAAGTATCTATTTTTTAAAAGAGTGGATTCATGCTTAAAGAACTGAAAGGGCCCTGTTTTAGTTTCTTTGCTACTAAAATAAATAACATTCAATTGGTTGGCTTAACAACAGGAATTTATTGGTTCATGATTTCAGAGGTTAAAATGCTTGCTTCCTCCTAGAGGACGTATCTTCCAGCTGGCTGGTAATCTTCGGGGTTCCTTGGCTATTTTGTCATATGACAAAAGCACATAGCAGCATCTTCTCCTTTCTCTTCCAGGCTTGTCGACTTTCAGCTACTGGCTGCTCACCATGACTTCTCTTTTTGTGTCCAATTTCCTTTGCCTAGAAGGACTTCAGTCGTATTGGATTAAGGCCAGTCCTGCTTCAGTTTGGGCACATCTTAACTAAAAATATCTTCAAAAATCCTATTTGTAAATGGGTTCTCACACACAGGATCAGGAATTGCTACTTGAACATGCTTTTGTGGGGGACCATTATTCAACTCCCAATAGGCCTTAAACAGAAAGGCTTTTACATACAACACATTTTCTTTACCACCTCATCACATCAGTTACTTCGTTACAAAATGAAAGTTGCTTCAATTTACATTCTTAAGCAAAATCTTTAAACAGCAGTTTGAATTGCTGAGATTGAAGGAAATTAGGAGAGTAACTATTAAGAAAGTTTTGTATGCTATCAAAGTTAAATAACTTTAGAATTATGATAACAGAAATGATTTTAAAAAGCAGAATGTCTAGAAGATTTTAGGCACTGAAGGAGCTGTTTCAAAAAGATAAACAGAGAACGAAAATCACAATTATTTCATATTACATTATCCAGGTGTGCATTTCTTCAAACTTTCCTAGGTGACAAAATGCTTTGCTCTATCTCAAATCTAAGGAAATTAAATGAAACAAAATGCAAAATAAATATAACATTATGGATTATAGACTTCTCCATCGGTTGAGATGGAATCATAAGAAAAGAGCTTAGATATTATTTAGCCCAATCCCTCAAGAAAATTGGGGCACAGAGAAGTGAAGTGATTTGCACACAATTACGAGAGTAAAGTCAGTTATTATTAGAATAAGGATGAACACTTAGGAATCCTAACCCTCATTGAGTGATTTTTTTTTTGTAATGAAAAAAATAAAATAAAACAGGAAAGTAATATATTTATGAGGTTGAAAAATGTTTATTAAAAACCCTTTGTTAACCAGATATTTTGCTAGGTTTGCAGTTGGAATTAGGGACAAAACAAGCTCTCTTTTGGTATATAGATTAGATTCCAATAGGAGGGGCATACAATAAAAAATGATGCAAAACAATAAATTGAAATGATCATGGCATAACAAATAAAATGAATGAATGGGATAGAAGGTGAATGGTGAGCAGAGTATAATTTTCAGTGGCTGGTTGAGGTAGACCTCTCTGAAAAGGTGATATTTGACCTGACACATGAATAAGAAGTGTCCGCTCTAAGAAGAAATATAGTAAGAGCATACCAGGCAGAAGGAACTGAGACTCACAGTTTTGCAAAGGCAGAGTTGAGCTTGAAGTGCACAAGTATCAGAGACAAAGATGTGTTTGGAGAATAGTGACCATTCAGGAGTGTGTTAATAAAAATTGTGGTCAGTTGATGGAAGACATTGAAGGCACATAAATAAGCCTGGGCTTTATTCTTATTATATAAAAGTGCCCTAACATATTTTAATCAGGACAGCTATGATATTTGGTTGCTGTGATTAAACTGAATGGAATCAGATGAATCCATTAGAAGGCTATTGCTTTATTTCAGACAATATTAAACTACACTTTGACTGAAGTGCCAGCATTAAGAAGGAAAATCATTGGATACATGTTATTTATACTTTGAGGATAGGCTGGACAATTCTTCATAATAAAATACAATATACAAATTTCAATTAAATGAGGAATTCAGAGTGAATCCCAAAGTTTTGGAATGAGCAACAGTGTTGACAGTGGTGTCCTTAAGATGAGGAAGAAAAAGACTATGGTACTATAAAAGAAAGAAATTCAATATTGGCCAGGTTATATTTGAAAAATTTTGAAACTACAGCATAGAGCCGTCAAGTAGACCATTGGATATTTAAGTCTGGAGTTCAAGGCTCCCTAGAGGAAAAAGGTATGGATTTGAATTCATGCGCATATAAATACTATTTCAAGTCACCTGATTAGAAGAAGTTCCCTTAGTGAGACTAAAAATAAAAAGGTGTAGTTTAAAATTAAGCTCTGTAGATCTCCAGGCCAATAAATAGGAGGCAGCAAATGTGACTGAGAAGTAAACTCCTCTGAGGTAGGAAGAAAACGACAAGATTGTGGTGTCACAGAAGAAGAGAAGCAAATGTTTCAAGAAAGAAAGTGTGGTCAGCTCCGTTAAATCCCATGGAGACATCACAAAAGATTGAAAAAGTAAAAAGAGACATGCTCTTCACACTTTGCACATGGCAGGTCACTGTTAACAAGAGCACACATAGTAAAAGATGAAGGGAAATTATATGAAACTGTATATGATACTAGTATAAAAGAAGAAGGAACTGAAACAATCTGATGGGAAGAAGTTTGAGAAGGATTAGTAATATATTTCATCTGGTTTGTACAAACTTTCATGATTTGAGAAATTTCAATGGCATTTTCAATGAGGAAAGTAAAGCCCTATATAATTAACCTGAGAAATTCATCTAAGCAAAGAGGTTAACACTGACAGAAGTGAAAGTTAAATCATAACTATTCATCTGAAATAAATAGTCCTGCTTCACTATATAAAATGATTATTTCAGAAAATGATGTATGAAGTGCGTCTGCTACTTAGAGACAGAACATCACATGGCTGAATACATGATGTGTAAAATTACCCAGTACTTTAAAGTAATAGGTAACAGCTCAGCTTCATTGCTATTTTATTTTTCAATCTATCTTTTGAAATATATTGTTTTCAATTTATTTTTCTTTTTGAAATATATTACTATATATTTGGACAGGGATGTCCAAGGTGTAAGCCACTCTAGAAATAAAAGACTGTAGGATACTTTTTAATTGATAACAATTCTAGATACCCATTAAATAAATTACTGTAAAGCCCTGACTTACAGCAGAAGCTCTACAAGTCAGTTATAAAATTGATTGGTTAGTTCTTTTTACTGTTTTCAATATAGCTTTACTTCATTTGTTAAAACTATCATAAGGATATGTGAATAAAAGTTGCTTAAATTGTGTTCAGATAGCTTAAAACGTACCCTAGAAAAATAAATAGGATTTATATTTTATTATTTTATGTGTTTCATTTAGTTAACACTGTTGACTAGGAGAGTGTTCTAATTTGCTAGGCTCTGGAAATGCATAAACAATGAAATGGGTCAGCTTTTAACAATGGAAATTTATTAACTTACAAGTTTATAGTTTTGAGGCTGAGAAAATTGTCAAAATCAATCATCAGGCTATGTTATTTTCCCAAAGACCAGCTGCTGGTGATCCTGGACTCCTCTGTCACGTGACAAGGCACATGGCAACGTCTACTGGTCTTTCTCTTCTCTTCCCCATTGTGTTGCTTTCAGTTTCTTGCTTCTGTAGCTTTCTTTCTCTTTGTCTGAATTTCATTTTCTTATAAAGGACTCCATTAAGAGGATTAAGACCCATCCTGAATGAGGTGAGTCACATCTTAAGATCATACTCACCAAAAGATTCTACTTATAATGGGTCCACATTAACACGAATGAGTTACCTCTAAGAAAATACTGTTCTGGGATACATACCGCCTCAAACCATCACAGGGAAGTAATATCGAATCATTGCAAACATAAAGAAAATGCCTACTGCTTATCTGCTAATTGTTCAAGTTTATCTTAACATGAAGTTCCAACTAGTTGTAGCTGCTTATGTTATAAGAATAATATATTTTGTGCAAAGAGTTTTTTTTTCTTGTAGGAACTATTTCTTTGAATCTTAGCAAAATAAGAAATCTAGGGGATGCTCATTCAGTAACATGTATCCAAACCCCAGAATCCTCAGAATTGTATAGTAAGATGTAAAAGACTCTTCGGGATAGCAAATTAAATCATTTGAATCTCTGCTCTTTTTGGTCCTGTAGAGTTTCAGAAAAGAAATACAGCATAGCTCTAATAAAATGGAGCTATATATTACCTTTTATTTATAGTTTTGCTTTGTTTTCTTGAGTAAGATACACAATACATGTATGCATTTTGTCTTTAATAAGAATGATTTGGCTACATCCAAACAATTGCAGGAATTTTTCCACTTAAAAGAAATAAAGGCCTATTTCCCAACATTCATTTTTATTGGAAGATGCTCAACTGAAGGATCTTCAAATGGGTTTGTTATCTGTAGCAAATGCATGAGTCAGGGTGTCTTATTTTATAATGGAAACCTATAAAGTTAAAAGCAGTGAATTGAAATACAACCCACTGAAGAGGTAGAATCCAACTGTTCATAATTGCTTGTGAATGCAGAAAGTGAGAAAAAAAAAACCATAATATTTCTGATTTATTTTCAAGATCCATTGGCCAGCTGCTATGAGGAGAATCACTAATGAAGCATGAGGTTTCATGCTGTTTGGCCTCACAGCACGAGACATGCTTCACCTTATGGTCATATTCTCTAGCTGCTCCTAACACCAAAATGTCCACGTGTTTTGAACACATTAAAATAAGATATGTACATATTATTCAGCTTTCTTTGAAAATCACTGACAGCCACCACACCATTTGTTAGAGTGAAAGCATTCAGCAGAGCATTGTTCTGTGAAATAGAGTACAGAATCACACAGTGTGAAAGGGAAAATGTAAAATCAAAAGTTTTGCTGGAATCTATTATTTAGTAAGGTTTTTGTTAAGGAGTTAATGCTAGAATAACTCACCTATAATTTTTGTTTCTTCTTCTGAGAAAAATTGGGTTTTGGAAACAGTGTAATATTATTACATGTTTTTGATGTTCCCATCACTTATTATTTTTGTGTTGCATTTCCTAGACCTGTAAAAAAAAATGTGGTCTTTGACATTACAACTTACAATTGAGTGTTGGCAGCATAACAATGAGATTTTCTTACAAGCATTAAAAAATAAAATTCATGAATGTACATTTAAGTTCTGACATGTCAAAATTAAACAGCATTGTTTTTTCTTAAGCAACCTGCTACTTTGAAAGACTGTTCAGTTGATACGACAAATGTAATTCTGCAGCTCATTTTATTCCCTCTATCCTGTGCTCGTCTTGAAGTTGGGATTGAGTTTCAAATGCAAACAATTTTGTAGAATTCCTTCTATGAATATTAGCTACTATTAAAAGATGAACATGCATCCTGTGTATATCTGTTTAAGCATGTCCTCATTCAGAATATTTAACCTGAGTTAGTAGAGCCATTGAATTTGCTTTCTTACATTATTTAGTTCATTATATCATGAGTTTGTTCTATGAATAATACATTATTCATATAAAGAAGTCAGAGAAATTATAGTAACACAGAAGGCCAAATTCCTGGCCTTAACTGCCTTACAATTATACCCAAAGCATTTGCCTGGATAATTTGGATAAAATAGAAATTCACAGTGGTCATCAATTGTTATATAAAACACAATTGTAATTTTAAAATACTTAGAAATATTTAATTTTTGTTTTCTCTCAGAATCCCTCATGCTTGGATTCCCCAGGAAAACAGGATCTGAGGATCTGAAATCTATGAGAAGGCTATCTATTTAGACGTGTTCTCAGAAAGGACATCTTTCAGGAGGTGGCACTGAGAACTTAACAGAGTAGGGAGCTGGCCTATGAAGTTGTTGCAGCAAAGGCCTCAAGTGGCCCAAAACTCAGCTCCAGAGCTAGTATGTACTTTCAAGGATGTCCCTTTTTGAGGCAAGAGGGCCAGGCCTTTGAGCCCCGGCAGGATTTCTCACTGGATATGGGCTTCTCTGGGGAGGGGCCATGGATTTGTATATAGTGGTCTTCTTCCTGTAAAAGCAATTACCAGAGGTAGTCTAAGCTTTTATACCCTGCCAAGCTTATATCTACTAACACAATGTTATGCGAATTTAAAATTTTTGGTTAGAAAGCACCTAGAATAGTTTGTTAAAGTTTGAACACATGTTTAGAAAATAAGTAAACATCAAGATGAAAACAAGGAATGTAGAAGTCTTGGAGAAAATATAACAAAATGTCCAAATATGTTTATCTGTATTGTTATATGTTACTATGAAAATAATTTCTAGAGAAATTTAAAAAATAAACAAATATAAATCAAGCAATCAACTTATGTTAAAATGTCACGCTTGTGAATAGCAAGGTGATAGTATAATAGAATTCAGTAATTCCATCAGCTCTTCAGAATCCCTGGAATCTATAATTATATTGAATGCCTCTTGACAATTTTTCATAGAGCACATGTTATTATTCACCTTTTACAGATAAGAAATTGAGGTTCAAAGAAGATAAAGGAATTGACCATTTGACTAAAAACATAAATGATGTGATAATGGCCCGGTTCCTCTAAAATAAATTTCATTATAATCAATGAAATCCATTATGATTCTTGGAAAGAAAAAAGGGTGAAGAGAAAAAAATCACAAGAAGAAGAAAAACGGAGAAAGAGACATGAAACCATGCTTTCCCACACTATAATAAGGTAACATACATAACAATTAAAAAAAAAGAGAAACTCACTGGAAATGCTTTGGCTTCATGAAGTTCTATAACCCCTATAAAGTTCTAATTATTGTCATAAAATAATTAAGCCAATGTGAGCTCCTAACATATCCTAGGCACAAAAGTATAAAGGGCCTTGCCCTCACAGGAGCCAACATTTGAAAATTAATGATTTAAATAGCGTCTCTTTATCTTTAATGCATTCATTAGTATAGGAATAAAGTTTAAAAAAAGAAACTCAGTTTTGTTGTAGTTTTCTGTAAAAAAACTGCACGTAATAATAGATTACATGGGAAATGTGCACTGTAAGTTTTACGGATAATATTTAATAGGCTGTGAATAAGAATTATGAGGTTAGAATAATAATCTATTTATGATAGAAGACTTTGGAAAATTTTGGTCTTTGGAAAATTGAAAATGCTCCATTTATTAGAATCAGATAATAATTTGGTAGTATATAGGCCAGAATCATTGTCCAGCTTTTGAAAAGCTAAGTAGTGCCTTTACAAGAGCAATGTTCTTTCTTTTTGGTATACAAAATGAATTCTAATGAAAGTTCCCAGTATGACTTTATCTGAGGCATCCCTTCTGGCTTTTCCATGCTTTGAAATTTATCAAGAAATGTTAAATAAAAAGTCAATGTTTATAAGTGAAATTCTGAATGCAAAAGTATTTTTAAAAAGTTAACATTGATTCTGGAATTGATGGTTGTCCAGAGACTAGAACACAGGGTAAAGTTAAAAATAGCTTTCCTCATATAATTTTTCAGAAAAAGAAGCCTAAGGGCTGAGAAAGTAAAGAGAAAGAAATGTATAAAATTGAATATATGTATTCAGAGAAAATCCTTCTCTAGTTTTTTCTCAACATTTTATTTAAAATGTTTAAGTTCAGCTAAGTTGAAGGAAATTTCCAATGAGCACCTACCACCTACTTATACAACTAATATTTTACTATACTTGATTAGCCATATATCTACTCATTTAACCATCCCTTTTTCCATCCATGCTTCTTTTTATGTATTTCAAAAGAAATCTGATTATGATTATTACATTTTTCTTCAGGATTCTTATAGTAGTCTCCATTTCTTTGCAAAAAAACCCTGCTTTTTTTCTCAATTATTCCTGCCTTGAACATACTGTTCTTTTTAAAAGTGCAATACCTCAACACACACAGATACACACATAGGCATTAACAAAAACACACACACACAAGCACACACCACCACTCCATGAACTTGGCCTTCAAATTCCTATTATTCCATTTATATTACTATATAGCCCTTACCACTTTTTCAGTTTAGTATAAGAACATAAACACCATAAAATCAGGGATTTCAGACTTTTAATCCCTGTGTAGTTATTTTAAATGCTAGAAGAATGTCTGGTGCATAATATGCACACAATATATACTGGAGATATTGTATTGTGAGTATATGTGATGACACAACACATATCAATGCACAGTATCTTCTGCTATGCTGAATACTTAACCTTAAATTTCCATAAAAAATAATATATTTTTTTATGATATCTAAATAAACTTGATCCAAAGTCCTTCTCAATATATTTTACAATTTTCTTCCCAGTTTATTTCTATAATTATATCTCTTTACTGAAGATCTAACTGCACGGTCTAGTTTTAATTAAGAATTCAGCAAATAGACAGATTTTATCCTTAGTTGGCTTTATCCCCATCAGCATCAGTTCTATTTGTTGATTCTGCTATTATTGCCAAGTGACTTCTAGCACTTTCATAACTATGGATATCAAAATAAAAAGGTAATTGAACACTGAGATAGTTTGAACACAGCCCCTAAAGCACAATGAACACAAAACTGTATAAATGTGTAGATTCACTGTCTCCTCCCTCTCTCTCTCTCTTTCTCTCTCTCTCGCTCGCTCACTCGCTTGCTCTCCCTCTCTGGATTATATGTAGGAGATCAACAGACTTACCGCATTTAAAGAATAATATAAGAATGGCTAAGCACTAGGTTGGAATTTTAAAGCCCATAATATAATTCTCTGTCATGCTTTTACATTTACACAAAGCCAGCCTCCCGTGCTTCCTATTCTAAGCTCTCCCAGTACTTTGCTGTCTTGACAATCTGTTTATTATGATGAGGTCTCAGCTTTGACTTGATCTTGACATCAGTTGGCTTTTAGCTGAAAATCTGCAATTGAGATGGTGAAGCTGTCATTCTTGTTGACCTTTTAACAGCTTGGTGACAGAGACTCATTTCCTTTTGCTAGACTTTAGTTAACCAGAGATTCTGTGGGACAGTTTAAATCAGAGATTTGGAAACACAAGCTAACAAACTGACAAATAGGATTAAAACATTCAATGTGAGAAAACAAGCTTGTTATTCCAGCAGATGATAGAGGAATTTTGGTTTGGCTTACATAAGCTGCTTTTCAAAATACATGGGCCAAATTCAGCAGATTATTTTCCGTTTCTCCTTTTGTCTTTGCTTTTGAAGATTGCTCTTGAGAGTAAAATTCTATTCTCTAGAATAAAATATATCAAACTAAAATCTTTACCAATAAACTTCTAATGCAATAGAAAATGTACACCACAAATTAAATAAAAGATATAAAGTATGTGTACTATGGCTGCAGTATAAAATACTTACTAAAATTATTACAAGGAAAAAATGTCTTTAAAATGACTTTAAAAATCCACCACAGCCAATCATGCAGTTTCAAAAATAGAAAATGATAATTGTTTTATTAATGCATATCTTCTATAATTAGGTCATTGTAAATTATAATTATGTCAAATCATATATTATACACCATGAAAGAAAACATGTATTTATATACTCTTAATTTTGAAATCTTGAGAGTATGAAAGATTTATTGATACTTTCCTTAAGTCTAGGTACACATATATAAGAAAGAGCATTTATGGCATGTGTTTCATTTTTTACCACAAACTCTGTGTTCTTAAATTCTTAAAATTCTCACATGAAATCTTCAGAAAAATGTGTATTCTTGATCTAAATTTGGGATCATATTTTCTCTTCTTTCCCAGTAATTTTCCTTTGCAGTTTTTCCTCATTAAATGTCTGGTTCATATTAATCCTTTAATAGTAATTCTACCTGGTCATTATAATAAATCATTTTAATGAGCATTTTAAAAACACTTCTGACATTCTTATCAAGCATTTAATAGCACAAATTAAGTAAATGGCAAATCATGATTTCATTTGTATTCACTGTAATAATGATATTCATAAGGTATTATTTTGGCATTTGTCTGAATGCAGCTCTATATTTCCATGGAAATTTATTTTTATTTTGTCTTTAATTGAGTCAATTTGACTCATTGTTCTAGATGGTTATGTTAGCTGGTTCCTGGATCAGAGTACTAAGGATTAATGCAGGTACAAGTGGGAGAACAGAAGTTCCACACTTTTTTGGGAGTGGGGGGCGGAATGTACCAGGGATTGAACTCAGGACCTTGTACATGGGAAGTAGGTGCTCAACCACTGAGTTATAGCCACTCCCTAATGGGAAATGGTTTTTGTTTGTTTGTTTGTTTGTTTGTTTGTTTGTTTTTAGGAAATTCCGGAGATTGAACCCAAGACCTCGTATGTGGGAAGGGGCTCATCCACTTGAACTACCTTTGCTCCTCAGTTCCACACTTTTAACAAGTGTTTTCCTTGGCCTGTATAATGTTTAAAAGGTATTAATAATTAAAATTTTGGAAAATTAATATACAGCAGTTAGAATTTCCCCCTCATCTTCAAAAATGATGACACAAGAATGAACTTTACATTGGGAGTGTGTTTTCCAGTTTGTTAACACCCTCTGACTTCATGATGTGCTTGCTTCACTACTCTTTAATAATTTTTTTCCCTTCTAGGCCAGGGAGGTTGCATCACCTGTGACACAAGAGTTATTAAAGAATAGTATGGATACCTGGTCTTTGGTATCAACTGTTAAAGATGTTTTGGTACTTGTTAAGGTTGGTTCCAAACCCAGTCCAGGTACAAGGCCTCATGTAGCAGATACTGTTATCAGCAGGCAGGAAATTAGGTGTATGTTTTATTAGGGATCTAGTAAAACAAGAAATAAATATTTGTAATAGAACCAATCACTTGCCTGGACTAATCTCTGAGTCTTGATCAGAAGGCAGGACATTCTCCTCCCAGATAGATATTCTAAAATGTATTGGCTGCTTGTAACTCCTTGTGTTCCTGGTGATTGCTAGATACTAGAAAACATGCTTGACCTTGGAAAATGCTAAAGAGCCAAGTTTTTTAAAAAGAAATTTCCAGGCAAAAGAAAGAATGAAATATACCAACCATCACAGAGCTTGATGATGAAGATGCATTTCATTTGTTTTTAAATTCCCTTTTACTTATTTTCATAAAGAAGGCCCTGAACTTTACTTTTTCAACTCCTTCAAGATGGTTTCATCAGAATTGGGGGCTTAATTTGTATTTTGTCATATTTTCTCATTCAGAAAAATACAGCATTTCAATAAAACACATGTTTCTAGTTAGTGATTTTTGTTGAGCACAAAGCTTGTTTTGATTTCTATTTTTCTTTCTGAAATAGTACTTGCAATAATTAAACTTTCTTGATACTTCACCCAAGAAGCATGGGTTCTTGAAAAAAGCCCTTACATATTGAAAATCCCTCTATATCCCCTCTCCACTGGTAAATATTCTTTATTAACTATACTTTAGTTTTACATTTTGCATGTTCATCATGATTAAAGGGAAAGCACATGATTAAAGTTTGCTATGCAGAAATTCTTGTTCTGACATTTTTAGTTACATTCAGAAGATTGCCAAGGCTCCACCATTTATAATATGACCTTCAACAACAAATTGCTCTTTCTGGACCTCTCTTTTTCTTCTGTAAATATGGATAAAACAACTTGGGTTGCAAACCCCATAAAGTTATTTTGAGCGTCAGTGATGATAACGAATATAAAGCTTGCTTAAGAGAATAATGTATTGTTCCTGCAATTATTATTTTAGGCCAAGTCATTTTATTTCTATGTCTTCACACATAATGAAACTTGAGAAAGCTGGAAGAGAAGTATGTTTGTAGGAGTCACTGGGCAATAAGGCTTTATTTTCAGGAATAAAAAAAAAAGAAACCAGGCAGATGGATTTTTCCAAAATAGCAATCGATCCCAACCACAATAACTTTTTGAAAGCACATATTTAATAATATTGCTTTACTATTCAATGTTGTTGTCAATAAGATAAACTTCAAATCATTATTCACATCATGAAAAATCCTCCATGATATGGGCCTGTCTCTATTTCCAGAACTTAATTTTTCTATTTTCTATTTCCATAACTCTTTTATTAACAAAATGTTCTATACCTTCTACTAGTTTTCCAAATATACTTTTCTGTTTCATGCATCCATTCTTTTTTCATTGCAAGTCTTTGTGCTTGGAATTTTCTGATGCTTTTGTCAACTGTTTGTCTTTACCTGACTTTTTAAGATTCTGGTCTTACAATATTGCCACTGTGAATTTTGCTTAAGACTATGGAGAAAAGTGATTACTCTTTTCCTTCAGCTGTTAGTATGAATTCTATTCTTTACAAATGATAGGAGAGTGAAGCTCTGGAATAGAATGAATGTTCAATATTAAAGATCAAAAGGAAAATACATTCTGCAGCTTTATGACCTTCATTGGAAACTGGACTGTATTGTTTTTCTGTCTATATGGAATTGTGCCCGAAGATGGAGGCGATAACCTGCTTTTAAACTACAGATCTTGGAAATGAGATTAATACATGAGGTAGTGACATAAACTTGAAAGGGTCACGACAGAGAGAAAGAATGCGGGAATAAATGTTACTAAGTCAGAGCAAGATAATTCAGAGTGCAGACAGAAAGCAGCACCTGAAGTGATTCCTTAAAATGGAATGTAATGAAATTTGTTGCAGAGCTGGGTTTTTGTTTCCTGTTCGTTTGTTTGTAGGAGTGTATTTTCAGAGTCAATCATGGAGAGGAAACAAGCTGTTAAGGAAACTAAGCCAGTTCAGGAAGAGAGAAAGAAAAGGATGACCCGGGAGCAGGCCAGGGTCTTACTAGTAATTTTTGGGCTAATTAATTAGGAGGCTGCTGTGGCTTTGAAGCACAAACCTAATACCATATTTTAAACTATATATCCAGGATTTGATAAAAGAGGCAAATATTTTGATAATGGCTCCTTAAGCAATAATATTCCTTTTTTGAAAGGATGATATGATAAAAAATATTCATGATGATAAAAATAAATTTCAATTATTGAATGTTATATTCAAGATATTGTCTAAAGCAATATATGAACATAATTATATTTACTCCTCTTTAAAAATTCTGATCATGATTTTGTAAAAAAAGCAAATTCAATATTGGATACCTAATGTGACCAGGATCCATAACTATTAAGAGAAGTCTGACTATAGAACAAGTGTGTCGGTCCATCATCTCTTGAGCATACTAAGTTTTCACTCTTCTCAAACTATCTCATCTTTATTTGCTTATTTTGGTCGTAACTTTTTGCCATCTTTCCTAGAGAAAGTTGTTTATTTTTCTGTAAGTAATTTGTTTAAGGAATCTTATTTTACATATTCTTACTAATATACTTTAGCACATATTAACTTTTTAATATATATTTTATTGCAGAAGTTGTGAACTTACAAAACAATCATGCACATGTGTGGAATTACTGTACAACACCCCCCCACCAACACACCACACCATTTTGGAACATTTGTTACAGATAATGAGATAATATCATCAGACTATTATCACTAACTATGGTCCATAGCATACATTTGGTATATTTTTCCATACCCCCTATTATTAACAAAGTACATCTTTGACATTGGTGCAAGGATATTACAATATTGTTGGTAACCGCAGCCCATTGGTTACATTAATTGTATTTTTCCCAAGCTTATTCACATTCCCACCACCCTGCAAGAGTCACGTATATCCGTTCTAGTTCACAGAAGGACATTCTTGCATTTGTACTATCAACCACAATTCTCATCCACCTCTGGGTTCACTGTGTTATTCAGTCCATAGATTATTCTCTAGCTTTCTTTAAATTGACATTTACATCCATAGACTACCTTTTCAGCCACAATCCCATTTATAAACCAGCTCCTACTCACTATAATGTGTTGCCATATACTTTATCTATTTCCACACTCTTACAGTCAAGTTAATTAAAACTTCTATAAATATTAAGCACCAGTACACCTTAACAGACTTCCTCTTATCTCCTAATAAATTATACTTTAGTTTATTCTTCATATTTAGTTCATATTAGCCAGACCATGCAATATTTGTCCTTTTGTGTCTGGCTTATTTCACTTAGCATAATGTCTTTAAGATTCATCCATGTTATCATGTGTGTCCCAATTTCATTTCTTCTTATTGCAACACAGTATTCCATCATCTGTATATACCACATTTTGTATATCCATTCATTGGTTGATGAACACTTGGGTTGTTTCCATCTTTTGGCAATTGTGTATAACACTGTTATGAACATTGGTGTACAATTGTCTGTTCGTGTCACAGTTTTCAGTTCTTCTGGATATATTTCTAGTAGAGGAATTATTGGATCATTTGGCAGTTCTATATTTAGCTTCCTGAGGAACCGCCAAACTGTCTTCCTCAAAGGCTGCACTATTTTACAATTACACCAAAAGTGAAGCAGTGTTCCTGTTTCTCCACATCTTCTCCAGTACTTGTTGTTTTCTGTTTTGTTTTGTTTTTAATAATGGCCATTCTGTATGGTGTGAGATATTTCACTGTCATTTTGATTTGCATTTCCTTAATAGCTGGTGATATTGAATATTTTCTCATGTGCTTTTTGGACACCTATATTTCCTCTTTAGAGAAATGCCTATTTAAGTCTTTGCCCATTTTTTTATTGGATTGCTTGCTCTTTTATTGTTGAATTATATAATCTCTTTATGTACAATGGAAATCATACCCTTATCGGATATGTGGTTTCCAAATATTTTCTCCCATTGTGTGAGCAGCTTTTTTACCTTCTTGACGAAGTCCTTTGAATCAAAAAAGTGTTTATGTTTGAGGAGATCCCATTTATCCATGCTTTCTTTCCTTGCTCATGTTTTCAGTGTAAGGTTTAAGAATGCACCGCCTACCACCAGGTCTTGAAGAAGTTTTCCTACATTTTTTTCTAGGAGCTTTAAGGTTCTAAGTTTTATATTTAGGTATTTCATACATTTTGAGTTAATTTTTGTATAAGTTTCGAGATAGGGGTCTTCTTTCTTTCATTTGGGTATGGCTATCAGGTTCTCCCAGCACCATTTGTTGAATAGACTGTTCTGCCTCACCTAGGTGGGTTGGACAAGCTTATCAAAAATCACTTGACCATAGATGCGAGGGCCTGTTTCTGAGCCATCAATTCGATTCCGTTGGTTTATATGTCTATCTTACACCAGTACCATGCTATTTTTACCAATGTAGCTAGATAATATGATTTAAAGTCCAAAAGTGAGAGTGCTATATATTAACTTTTTTATTAAGTTTATGATTAACATGAACTAACATTAAAATCAAAGATAAAAGATTTTAATGGAAGCCTTTTATGAACTTATAAAAGTATTCAGAAGAATTCAAGAAAAGGACAATGAGTAAGATTTTACATACTTATTTTGAACAATTACTTGGTTTTGCTCCAGGGGAACCACTTCCCATGCATCCTCCCATCACTGACACCCCACACTAGTGATCCTCCCCTGCCACTCTTGTGACCCTTCTATGATCCAACACCTCTCAAAAATGAAGCTATCAAAATAACCAAATAAAAGTAATACAAAATTGAAATAATAATTTTTAAAACAACCAATAAAATACAAAAAATAAAATAAAAATTTATTGTGATCTCCTCAAAATTAAAAAATTTTGTCCCTCAAAAAGTTTGTCAAGAAAGAGAAAAGGCAGCTTACTCAATGGTAGAAAATATTTGGGAGCCATCTACCCGATAGGAGCCTAATATCCAGCATGTATAAAGAAATTCTACATCTTGAAAATAAAAAGACAAACAACCCATTTTAAAAACAGGCAAGTGATTTGAAATAAACAGTTCTCCAAAGAAGAAATACAAATGGCTAAAAAGCACATGAAAAGCTGTTCAACATCACTAGCTATTAGGGAAATGCAAATCAAAACTATAGTGAGATATCACGTTACACCCATTAGACAGGCAGCTATTAAAATAACAGAAGACTGCAAGTGTTGGAAAGGATGTGGAGGGAAGGTAACCCTTATCCACTGCTGGTGGGAATGTAGACTGGTGCAACCAATGTGGAGGACAGTTTGGCGATTCCTCAGAAAGCTAACTCAGGAACCACCTACCATATGATCCAGCAATTCCATTAATAGATATATACCCAAAGAACTGAAATCAAAGACACGAAAAGATATATGCACACCAAAGTTCATAGTAGGATTATTCACTATTGAACAATTACCTGGTAATATATAGGATCTAACATTTTAAAGTCAGATCCAGAGCTATTTTTTCAGGCTCTGGATCTGGAATTTTGCACTAATTTATGCAATTTAATTTAAACAGAAAGGAAACATTTTTTCAGGTTAGATGAAAAGGCATGTTAATATACGTTTTTGTTAGTCATGAAACTAAGATTATTTTTCTGATGTTTAATGCAGTACTTCTTAGCATATAAAATATTTTACCTTTAGATAGCAATACTCAAACGTTTTATTCTATTGATTCTTACTCTCATAGTACTTCTAAGAATTTTGCATCAGTCTATATTTGAAAATAGACTTTGAAAGATCTGTGTAAAAGACTATTTAGGAAGCGAAAGTTCTTTCATTTAATTTTCGTAAAAGAAACTTATTTTTCCTCCTTTATTTTTCTGTGTAATTATTTATATCTGATTCCAGATATGAATATTTTTAAAAATGAGAAATTAAGGGAAAGAATTGCTACCACATTTTTAACCCTTGGGAATTTGGTTGTTGGTGTCAAGTTTTAAGGTAATTTATCATTAATTGTAGCACTGATAGTAATATTGGGTATGATAATATTATACTTTGCAGAGATATGTAAGAAATCTTGGTTATTAAAAAAGGAAGGTATTTTGCCCATTTAAAAAAATAGTCCTCATCTGAAAGTTTTTTCATATCATTCATTGGAATTTACTTCTTCCAACTCAAAATATCTGGTAAGAGCTAAACTCTCCAAGAAAAACAGGGTCCAACCAATGATATTCCATGAGACCAGCTGCTCTTGCACACATTAAGGGCCTGGTTGTAATGTTTGTTTGATTGTTGTTTCCCAATCCTTCTTTGTATTCTCTATAGACCAAGGTGTTTGTACTTATCAAAGGTTATCTCCTAAATTCTTGACTTGAATTTATCATCACAATTTTTCTCTTTGTGCTTGGTTCAAGAAAATATTTAAACAAATTAGGAGCATAACTCAGAGAACACACCCATTGGAATAGTTATTGAAACACCATAGTAAGTCTGAAAGGGACTAGCCTCAATACGGGAAAAATAGATAGTCCCAGATTCTCAAATTCAGACAATCATGTCTATCTAGAAGAAAAGTATAAAGCTAGTTTCCTTATCTTAGTAGTTGTTGACTGTGTTTAAGCTAAGTGTGGCATTATAATCTAAAATTTCAAATTGAAATACAGTGTGAATAAAATGCCAATAAAAGAAACCTTTTAATATATTTCATTAAAAAGCTTTGGAAATCCTCACTTGCATTATTGAATGATTAATTTAAAATGAAAAATAAAAAAGAAACAAATAAGGGACTTTCCATGTAAAAATATCATGCTTGTTTGTAACAGTAAAGGGATAAAAAGCTGGCATTAAAATCATAAAATTTATTTCTCAAGTTAAATAATAAAATGAAGTTTTAAGAAAAGAGTGTGTGTTGTGATAAAAATATATTTAGAAGGAAAATATGGGTTTCTTCATTTACAAATATAAAGTGTTGGCTCTCTAGGTATTAAAAATGAAAAGAAAATCTCAAATACGTTTAGATTTAATGAATATATTTCTTCAAAATCCCAGCCCTTAAGTGAAAAAATAGACATTCCCTTAGTCCTAGTAAACAATGTGCACCATATTAATATACATCAAGAGCCTTCATATGCTTCCAGTACATCATATACTTGATATATTATATTTTTAAACACTTAAAAAACATTTAAGCAATTTGATGCATTTACATCTATTAATCAGAAATTACCCATCACACACTTTTTTGTGCTTTTTCCAATTTTTGAAATTGTTGTCTAATTTCTTTTTACTTCAGTAGTTGTGTTTAAAAAAATCATGTATGATATATGATAGAAACAATTATAACCCCTACAGAAGGAAATATGTGGATTTTATAAGATTGGTTGAAAAACAGCATATATATTGAAAACAAAGATTATAAAATTCAATAAATGAGAAGATTTACTTTTGAATATTTTGGAAAAGTAAAAATAATCATGATATCATTGTCAAAAATTAATATTAAAAACAATCAGACACGAATCTAAATCATATATATTTGTTATTTTATTACTTTGTGTATCCCCTAACTTTATAGCTAACTCTTATTTTGAAGGTAATTCAAACTCATTACAGGAAAATTCAGAAAATACAGATAGGACAGAACAAAAACCCATTTCGATCAAACATAATCTCAATCCTCTTTGGTTGGTGTGTCACAACAGCAGGCCTGCCAGTCTCTGCCTTCTCCTCCAGGTTCATTTTCTCTCCAAGCTATAGCTGTGGGAGCTAAGGCCTATGGTAAAGCACATCAGCTCCTCTTGCCCTCTCTTCTGGACCTCATTGCTTTCAGTTTCTGTCTAAAGTGGCTTCATCTCAGCTTCTGGGTTCCTGTCTGTCTCTATGGCCTTCTTTCTGGGTCTACAGCTTTTTATTACTCCTTTTATAAAGGACTCTGGTGAGAGGATTATGACCTACCCTGGGCCATGCCCTGCTGAAGTGATCTAATCAAAATGGAAGTCCCCTTAACTGAATCTAATGAAAAGTTTCATCTACAGTAGGTTTGCATGAACAGGAATGGATTGGGTTTACGAACAGGATTTTCTGGGGTCCACATAAGACTCAAACTACCGCAGTTGCTATACAATGTAATGGAAAGGAAGAGATTACTTTCAATGAGGTAGTACATTTTCCAACTCCACTTTCTTTAGAAATTATGAGCATAGAGTCTATTTTGGCTTATGTCAAAGTCATTTTACAGAGTAGGAATCTTGTTGCTAGTCATATTTATTAATTTTATTTGTTTGAATTCACCTTTTCAGTATAAAATTACATGTTGATTTCAGGATTTCTCTGGTGAATGGACATAGTAAGTGCAATCCCCAAATTGCTTAAGAGGAAAGGTAACTTCTAATGTCATAAGAACAAGGAATGTGAAGCTGAAATTGGTGACATACAAACAGTACTGGTAATAACTTTCTTCATAGAAATACTGCTCAAGGACCTATAAAGAGTTCTTTAGAGAAATAATACAATTCTGTTCCATTGTATAAACTGGCCATCATTTTAAAGAAAATATAGCTGGCTATTCTGAAAGGTAGAAGATTAAATTCATTCTATAGTTCAGTGAGGAAAGTAAATAGTACAATGGGGTGATAATGATAATCCTTTAGTGATGGCATTAAAATAATTCTCCTGCAACTGTCAGACAAAAGGTTATTCAAAGATTTAGAGACTTCACATGTTTCTTCAAAAGATTCCAAGAAAACAAATATGTTCCATTAAAATTAAGATTTTTTCAAAAGATATATTTTATATGAATACACATCAATGAAATTGTTAATCATTTAGTTATATTCCTTTAAAACTACTACTAATTCATCTTAATCCAAGATATCATACAAAAATTCAAATATTTAAGTAAATGAGAAAATTAATCCTAGTTCTTCTGGAATATCGACTAAAGAGTGCATTGTTCTATGCATCTGAAAACTTCAAACGTGAGATCTTTACTGATAATTACAATACTCAGACAATAAACAGATGAGGAAAATATAATGAAATATTCTAGGAAACTTTTTAAAAGAATTGCAACATTTATATCAGAAAAAACAGTTCAACGATTGGATACATAACATAATTGCCAATAAATGATTTTTTAAAAATATTGACACTGTTGTTAGTTAGGAGCATAGATCTTTGTGTTACAATGAATTGGACTAGTGTCTTAGTTCTTCCTATCTTTCAGCAATTGAACATTTTTGTCAGTCACTTAAGCTCCTCTATTTGCTTCTTCATCCTTAAATTTAGGATACTATATCATGAATTATTTTGAGGATCCTGTAAAATAGTTATGTGAATTATAAGATTATAACTGCCTAGGCTAGAAAAATCACTTTCTAAAATCTTTCATAAAGATTCATCATAGAAGTATTTGGCTTATACCCATTTATACTCATTTCCTAAAATTAAAAATATATTACTTCTTACTTTTAATGCTAAGTTTTAATAATAATTAACTAATACTTACTGAGTCACCGTACAAACAGGAGTGGTATGGTAAAATATAGACATGGATAAATCAAAATAGATGCCAAGTGTGAACTGGTTAACAAGAACTTTTGCAAGCCTGAATATCAGCCCAACAAAAGAACTACACAGAGAAAATAAACACATCATATACAATAATGAGGATAGATGATGAGTAAGTGCCTTTTATGGTGTCCTTTGTCACAATAATTTATGTTTGTTTGGTTGGTCTTTGCTGTTTTGTTTTTGTTGGGCCATACTTGTTTATTTTCCTAGCCTGTTATTCCTTGT
>JAQZBX010030945.1:0-26567 GCA_029593785.1 Cabassous unicinctus
GGTTCGATCCCCAGTACCTCCTAAAAACAAACAAATGTAAAAACCAACTCTCATTGGTGAGTGACATAGCTCAGTGGTTGAGCACCTGCTTCCCATGTATGAGGTCCTGGGTTCAATCCCTGGTACCTACTTAAAAAAAAAAAATTGTGCCTCTGTACCATTACCTGGTATTCCTTTTTATTCTGTTTAGTATTATTAACCTCCCTTCCACCTTGTTTGTAAATTAATGTGACCACTCCTGCTTTTCATTTTATTATTTTAGTTGATATTTTATTTTATTGCACTTGCTTGCTATCTCTAAGTGTCCTTTTATTTTCAACATTAAAGTGTATTTCTTCTATACATCATATATAGATGTATATGTTTCACCCAAGTGGGCTTTTGTCTTTTATGGGAGAATTCAATCTGTTCACATTTAGTTTAACAACTGATATACTGTATTTGACTTGATTCCTTTCAGCTTATTTTACATTTGTTTTATTTTGTGGTTTCCGGTTTGAATGGGCTGTTATCAACCCCGCCTTCTCCCCCTGGTAATCTGTTGTCCTGCTACACTCTTCCATGTCATTGGTGGCTCCCCCTCCCCCCACCTTTCCTGGGGTTCCTAATCAAACACATTTTCTATAGTCCCTTCCTACCCGGGGATTCTTTTTCTCAGCATTCCCACCTGGAATTCACAGAACGCTGTCAGTGATTTCTTACCTGATCAGTGTTTCTTTTCCTTTTTCTGCTTTTGGAATTCCTTTCGTTTGCATGTTAGGTCTCCCCAGTGGATCCTGCCAGTTTCTTATCTTTTCCCTCTTTCCTTCTATCTTGATGTATGTAGTTTTGTTCCAGGTCTGAAATGTTTCCTCACTTGGTCTTCCAGGCCCCAGTTTGAATCTGAAGTGTGAATATCTCCTCCTTCGATTCGTATATGATACATATTTTTTAAATTCTAAAACAATTCTTTTTGTGTGTGTGTTTTCCTTGAGTATCCCTAACGATTCTTATTTTTTGTTTAAATTATAATTTTATTTTCTAGCAGCCTCTATCTCAATTTTTTCCCCAGCTAGGTAATATATTTCTATGATTAAAAAATCAAATCCATATAAAAATTATTTAGCAAAATATCTTGCACACACCCCTACTTCAATGCCCTGTTCACCATCAGTTCAAAAGCCACAACTTTATTTATTCTTCCTCTATCTTTCCAGAGTTTTCCTTTATGTAAATACAAACTAGTATAATTACATATTTGGTTACCTGGTTTTCTGTCTCCCTTACACAAAGGCAGCGTGCTGTACAAACTGTCCTGCACCTTGTTTATGTTTTGCCTTTTTGATCTAACAATGTATCTTGGAGCTGGTACATAGAAAGTATCCCTACCCTGATGTATTCATTCAGCCAGTCCCCTGTTGATGGATACTTGGATTGTTTCCCATCTTTTGCTATTACAAACAATGCTGTAATGAATCATCTTTTGTACACGTGCAGGTAAATATAGAATAAACCCAGAAGTAAATATAGAATAAACTCCGTCAAAGGATAAATCATAGATATTTGATAGGTATTGCCAAACTGCCATCCATGGGACTTATAGCACTTTGCTTTCCCACCTCTCCCCACAGCATTGTCAAATGAGTTTCCTCAAACTTTTGTTTTATGCCAATCTGATAGTAAAACCTGTTTTCTTAAGGTAGTTTGAATTTACATTTCTCTTTCCAGTGAGGGCAAGCATCTTTTCATATATTTGAGAACTGTTTGCCTTTCTTTTTCTGTCAGTGGTCTGTTCGTATGCTTTGCCCATTTATCTGTTGGGTTACTGGTCTTTTTCCTATTGATTTCTAGAAACTTTTTCTGTATTAGGGAATGTAGCTCTTTGTCTAGTGCATGAAGTGTTATTTCCCCCAGTTTGTCTTTTGACTTTGCTAATGGTGTTGTTTGACCACAAAAGGTTCTTAAAATATATCTACATAGTCACCTGTATCAATCCTTTATTTTATAGCTTTTAGATTTGTCTTTATTACAAAGGCCTTTCATAATATATAGAATTTTGCTCATGTTTTCTTTTTGGGTAGTTTTATACCATCTTTTTTTTTTTCTTTTACATTTTCATTTAATCCTTTGGGGGTCTATCCAGATGGACAGTGTCCCATCACTTTTTACAGACAAGTTCATCTTTCCACCATGATTTGTGATGGCATCTTTAGCATGCCCTGGGTCCTGTGTTGGGGTCTAATACTAGCAGCCTGTTCAGCTTCTCCCCAGCCACTGGGCTGTCAGAGGGGTGGAGTTTGTCATTCTGTTCACCGGGACTCAGGTTGAGCTGTTGGAGTTCCCCACGAGGTGGGGGACCCTGGAGCAGAGAAGGCACGATGGTCTCTGCCAGTGGGCCTGTGGGGCTGGGCAGGCGCCTGTGGAAGGCTGATTAGCAGGAAGTCTACCCCCCCCACATCCCCACTTCCCTCTCCCCTCCTCCTTGGCTCTCCCAGCCTTAAGGGTAGATAGCACTTTGCCCACCTGCTTGGCTCCCCTCAGCTCCCAGTGACAGGGGATCTGGTACAAGGGCCTCCTGCCTTCCCCTTGGGATCCCGTGGTGGGCCCATTCTGCCCCAGGGATTCCCAGCGTCCATTCTCTGCCCATGCGCTCTTACCTGTGCCGGCCACACTCTGCCCACCCACCTGCCCGAGTTCTTGCTCTGCTAGGGCCAGAAGGGGGTTGCAGTGGGAGAAGAGAGGAAGCAGGGCATGTTTTAAGCTGCCATAGACCCAGAATCCCCAGCTCCAGAGCAGACTCTTCATAGTCTATGAGGATGGATTGGGGGGCAAGCTGGAAAAGCTTATTTCTTACATGTTTCCAGATAAGAAATAACAAATACCTCATTTGGTAGTAACAGTGATGTTAGAAAATAATTTTTTATGTGTTTTAAAAATTAAAACATATAGAAAAGCTTTAAAAAATAGTAAAAGGAATACAGTTAACAATTAACATTTACCTTGTTTGTTCTTTTTTTTGCTAAGGAATGGTAAATTCCAGTCATCATCATATTTCACCCCTAAGAACTTCAACATGCAAGTCTAAAAATAAGATGCTTTCCTCCATAGTCACACCATTTATATATAGCACAATTCATGTTAATTCCTTAATACCATTTAAAACCCAAACCATAGTCAAACGGCCCTAATTGTCCTAAAAACTGTCCCTCACAGCTGGTCTGTTGAACCAGAATCCAGGCAAGACGACGCGTTGCATCTGGTGGTCTCTTGACTCTCTCTTGAACGCCCCCCCACCCTTTTCTTCCGCCAGGACGCTGATTTGTTAGAGACCCGAGCAGCTGCCCTGCAGGCTGTGTGCCTTAGATTTGTCTCTGTGCTCCCTCAGTTCCTCTGAGCCGTGTTAGCTGGGACCTGGGGTCTGAAAGGCAGAGGCTCAGCGACAGCGCCGAGGAGCAGGAGGCGGCGAGGATGGCTCCAGGTCTCTGCCCGAGCAGCAGAGATGCTGAGCTGGGGGAAAGGAGGAACGAGCTTGAGTGGGTAGGAAGGACATTTGGTGTTGTTCTCATAGCTTTTAAGGTGCAGTGGGATGTCAGGCGGGCACTTGTGGTGGATGGCTGGTACATGAGCCCAGAGATGTTGGCGTGAGTTGTCAACCTAAAGCTGGTCACGGAAACCATGGGATTGGTTGCGCTTTCCCAGGGGCTGTAGAGTGAGATGCAAAGACAAGACACCAAGTCTTGGAGGTGGGCAGAGGGAATGGAGTCTGGGCCCAAAGAGCAGAGAAGGAGCAGTCAGAAGAAGAGGGGAAAACCAAGAGGATTCCAAGGTCTAAGTGCTGGAGAAAAGTCCAGCCAGGAAAGGGTGGACAGTGCGTGTCATGTTTCTCGGCCAGCTGGTTGTGGGGAATCTCCCTGAGCAGTGAGCTGGGAACCTGCGTGAGAGGATGGAGAGAAGGTGGGTACACACACTCCTCCTAGGAGCTGGCTCTGAAAAGGTGGAGTGGGGAGAGGAAGTAGTCTGTAAAGGGGGTGCAGGGCTGGCTTCAGGGGAGAACTTTTTCTTTTTAAGATGGAGAGTCCCTGAGTTTGTTGAAATGCCAAAGGGACCAAAGCAGCCAGGAGGGAGGGCTTGGAGATTGGGGGAGAGGAGGCTTTGAGCAGGCCAGAGGCAGTGGGGCCCCCTGGGTGACTTGGACAGGAGGACCCTATGCCCTCCCTAAGGGGAGGGAAAAGGAATGGTAGTTGCCAATGCAGATCATGTTTGAGGGTTTGAGGGGGTGGGTGGAAGGTGGGTGCACCCTGGTCATATTTCCCACCTCCCTGGCTCACAGCTATGACCTCCGCTGGCTGCGCAGTTCCTCGACAGACCATTTCCAACCACTCCCCATTCCAGCAGGCCCTTCTGGGTCTCTGCCAGCCTTATTCAGAGCACAGGGGGTGTGCACTGGGAAATGGGCCCCATGCCAGATCCCACTCCACCCTTGAGGAGCAGGCCAAGCAGGCAGCCCCATGAGGTCACCCAGAGGCTGGGGACAGAATCTGGCATCGCAGGCACTCAATCGAAACTCAAAATCAAGAAAAACAGAAGTACAGCCCTACTGGCTTCCCCATGTCCCCATGGGTGTGGGAACACAGGACCCCACTTGGCTCTTTCACAGAAACCAGCCCTGGGAGAGGGGACAGAATGACAGCCCCATTCCGTGGCTAAAGAAACTGAGGCCCCCAGATGCAGGGTTTGCCCAGTGAGGAGCTGGGGCCGAGTCTACCCAAGAACCCAGGTTTGGGGATTCCTGCTCCATTAGTTACCTTTCCTTCTGCCCATGAAAAGAGTCTCACCTTTTATGTTGGGACTCTCACACTACACCCAGGTGGGGAGATTGCCATTGACCCAGATGCCTAAACTGGACCACAAGTCACAGTGCCCTGAGGAGCCTTAAAAATATACTTTGCCCAGGCCCCAGTCACTTAGGTCAGTCTCAGGGCTGGGCCAGGCATGGCTCCCCAGGATCCCGAGGCTGGCTGACCCGGACCCGGGGCACATCCTGCAGCGTTCCCGCTGCCCAAAGCTGGGTGCGTAGCCCTGGGCTAGGCAGGGGTGGAGAGAAACCTTGCTCTGTTCTCCAGAAGGTCTAGGGTGGGACAGATGCCAGAACCAGGTCCTTCGTGTACACAGCTGAGCTCCTTGAGGCAAAGGTCACAGTTCATTTCCACTCACCACCACCCCAGCCCTGGTGCCTCAGAGTAGGCTCACCGAGCCCACAAAAGGACAGCGTGTCTCCAATCAGCCCCCTGAGCCTGCTCCTGGGCTCTACTTGCTGGTTTGGGGGCATTTCTTTGGCCTCTGGCCCCAGAAGCGGATAGAAGTTTCTCATTGCACCTGCGCCTGTCTCAGGGCTTCCTGGAAGGGTTTGGAGAGATGGGGTGTGGAGAGTGGTGGGGAGAGGGAGTGAGTGCAGCTGGGCCTTTCTGGCCCCTCCCTGCCCCTCCCCCACTGCACCTCTCAGCGGCCTGAGGGTGTGGTTGAGGGAGGAGGACCCCCTCCTGGGAGCCACTGATGGCCTCTGCTCACTGGGGGAGGGGAAGCCCAAACAGTGTGGTGGGTAGGCCTGGTCCCTCCCCAGCACCCTGGGGGCAGAGTCCATGGGGAGACCCTAGCCCTGGGGGCAAGGCCCTGTGGAGAAGGCAAGGAGTGAGCTGCTGGGTCCCAGCCCCCACACTGTCACTCCTGGTCCCTGCCACCGGGAGAGCCTGCAGCCCCCTCCTTCCGCAGGGCAGGGCTGAGGGCCTGGCTTTCCACACCTGCTCCCGGCCACCAGCCCAGCTCCACCCTGGTGGCTCAGAGTTTCTGGCCGCTCTGGAATTTACAGAGGCTGTTTCTGTCCTCTGGGCCTGACTCAGTCTCTCTTGTCTGCGTCCCTGTCCCTCGGGGGTGGGGACAGTGTGATGTGTCACAAGGGATGAGTCTGAGGGCTCCAGGCCTCTCTCTTTCCCTCCTGCTGTCTCATGAGGTGGTAAGCCATCCCAGGGTTTCTGGCCTGCTGAGGCAGGGTGCAGGGGCGGGGAGTGATCCTAAGCCTTTGAGGGCACAGCAGAGCCTAGGGCCCCAGACTTGCTCTGGATGTCATCTCACCAAGTGTTTCACACCCCAAATCTACACCGTGCTGGGTTCTACCCGGGTATCCCTATCCTGAGCCCACAGTGGGTGCAAGAGAGGAGAATGTTTCAGCTGGCGGGTGGGTGGGTAGGGTGCTGCCTGGCACCTGGGGTTGGTGAGGACACACTGTGAGGGGCAGTCAAGACCAGATGGTTTCTAAGGGCTCGGAGAAGGGGCCACAGTTTCTCCCCCAGGACATGCTGTATCCACTGTGCATGGCGGGGTCTGAACACCCACCTGTGTGAGGGGGTGAAGGGACGAGAGACCGGGGGACATCTTAGCTGGGGAACTGGGGGAGCTGGCTCCTGCCCCCTTCTCTGGGTCCTTGGTATTGGGGTGGGGGCACGCAGCTGGAGGAGGGCACATGTGGGCAACAGGTAGTGTGGGCGTATTTAGGTGCACAGTGTTGGGAGTGGAGGGGCCTCTGTGGCTGCACAGGGGTGGCATAGGCTTATGTAGCCATGCGGGGGTGAGATGCCGTATTGGACACACAGGCGTGGGTGGGCACGTGGCTCTTGGGTAGCGAGGCTGGAGGCGGCAGCCCAGGCGGTCAGGCGGGCAGATAGCTGTGTGGTCAGAATCTCTCCTGTCCTCTGCGTGACTGGCAGGGGCTAGTCGCCGCTGGCCCTCTCTGGTGCCACATTGACCAGATGGCTTCCTCTTTGGGAGCCTATCCTCTCCCTCTCCCACCCGCTCACCCTCCCCCAAGCTTCCTCTTCCCCATCATTTCTTCCCTGGGCCTTAGGGGAGACAACAGCCAGTCCACTTGTTGTCCTCTTTCTGCCCAGGAGCTACTCCAGGCCATGCCCAGGGCCCAGCAGTCTCTCCTGCTCGCCCTCATCTGTGCAGCATCCCCCCTCCCACCCGTGGGTTAGTTGTGCTCCTCTCTCTCTGGCTGGGTCTGGGATGCAGAACTCGTCTCAGGGTTGGTGACTCGAGCACTGAATGGGGGCAGCCAGTGGTGTCTCAGGAAGCACAAAAATACCCCTGACCTAAGGCACCCCAACCCCACCCCGCCACCTCTGTCTCAGGCAGCACTTCCGCAGCCCTGACAGGAAATGGGCTGGAGGCTCAGCCTCCTACCATCTTGAGGCAACTTCTTGTTTCCCTCTCGCCCGGTGCCAGCCCTGGGGTTGTGCCCCCTGGCTCCAAGCCTCAGAGCTCCCCAGGGCTCCTTCCCAGCAGCTCAGAGGGGGCAGGATGGTGGACATGATTGCCAAGCTGACCAGGAGGCAGAGTCGGGCCCATCCAGGGCAGGTAGGGGACCCTGGCTTTAGGGGCTGAGCTCTGTCTCTGATGGGGTGGTAGAGGGGCCTCTGGGGACAAGGGACCCCTGGGAGTCTCCATCCCTAACCCTGTTAGGAGCTGAGTGAGCTGGAGTTTGGGGCAGGGGTCTCCCGGGGGTTGGGAACTTCCACCCTCTTTCCCCCTCTTGAGAGGGGAAGCAGGGGGTTGCCGAGAGGTGGTGGGCAGCTGGTGGGGACGGGGGTGGGAGGAGGCAGGGCTGCTACCTGCTTGTGGACAAGGGGAGGTGGTTGGAGAGGATCACAGGCTGACAGGAAGTGCTGAGGGCCTGGTAGCTGAGGCCCCTCTTGGCTCTGTCCTCTGGCCTGAGGTGAGGGGGCCACTTCCTCATTCTCACTCATTGTCCCCCATGTCTCTAGGAAATGACTGGAGTCTGGGCCCCCAAGAGCCTTTGTGCCCTAGTCAGACCCTTGTCCCTGGACTGTTTCTGAGTGTTGTCTGGGGGTTGGAGATGGGGGCAGCAGGCGCTGCTGCAAACAGGGTGTGCGTCCCCTGGAAGCCAGAGGGCCTGGAGGGACGGGCCCACCTGGCCCCAGGAGCAGGTCAGATCCTGGCTGACGCTCTCCCAGGAGAGGAAAGTGCCTGTGTCTCAGCGCTGTGTGGGCTCTCCAGAGAGTTCTAGAGTCTGCAGGGGCCTCGGTGCTGCAGCCCTGCTCCCTCCACTGGCCTAGAGCTCTCTGTACACCCCTAACCAGGGGGTCAGACTCTGCTTGCTCACCTCCAGCAAAGGCCACTCAGGCCCTCCCGAAGCAGCCTGCATCACCTCCAGGTTGCCCCAGTCCTCCTAGAACATGCTTCCTTCAAAGGGGTGCTACCCTGCCCCCGTGAGCCCCAGATCTGCCTTCTGGAGTCCCACAGTGTGTCTGCCTCTCTTCCCCCTGACAGCCCTGTCGCCCTGGGGGCCTAAACGTCTATCTCCAAATCTCCTTTCCTGCTGGGGGCGTTCCCAAGTATGAGATTCCCATCAGCTCATCAGCCTGGGCCTCCCCGTGGAGCCACACTCCAAAGGGCCCAGTTGCTCCGGGATGGACAAGGCCGGGGCCTCAGTGGGTCCAGCTGGGTGGGTAGGAAGTGTATCTGGCTCATCCCCCTTCCTCTGCCTCCATTCTGTCTCCCCCAAGGAGTCTCCCGGTTTCTGTGGCTCACACCTTGACTCCCAGGAAGTTCTTGCTCAAACCTAACCTAGTAATTGGTAGTCTCAGGTGTGCGTGTTTGTGCTGCACTTTGGCGAGGGAATGACTTGTGTTTTGGGCAGAGCTGCTGTGTGCTGTGGGGCACCAGACCTTCTGCCCTTTGGGGCCAAGAAGGTAGACAGATGGGGGGACAGCTATCCAACCACCCAGGCCAAACACTGCCCTAACAGAGCAACAAGCAGGGTGCTGGCGGCTTAGACCCCTCTCCGGAGGGAGAAGCCCTCACCCAGGAGAGGCTGCGAGCTGAGTGCCCGCAGGTGAGCAGGATTTGGGTAGGCCAGGAGCAAAGGAGGCAGGAAATGCCTTTTGTGTTTGGGGAGCGAGCCGCTGGTTGGAATACAGGGCTGCCACAGGAGGGCTGTCCTGGGAGGAGAGAAAGGAGAAATGGGGTGGAGGTTCCTGTCTCCAGCACACAGGAGCTTGCGGGGGGAGGCAGGAGTGAGGAACTGATGGGCTGGTGTCCCCGGCTCTGCCTGCCGCCTGTCCTTTGTCAGCCCCTCTGTTTAAACAGCAACACCCCCTTCTCCAACCAGGTTTTGGCTTGCTCCTCTGCAGTTATCATCACTGACATTATGTACATTTTCTTGTCATCCTGATTGTCTCCTTACCTCCCCCTGCCTCCCATATACACACTTGGGCACTCGACTGTCAGCCCTGGGAGGGCAGGGTCTTGTGTCCATTTGTCCAGTGCTGCATTCCCAGTGCCTAGAACACTGCTTGGCACAGAGCAGCCAAATCTCTGGGACAAAAGAATATTTTTTTAGGTGATTGCTCCATGCCAGGCATTTCATCAAGCCCAGGGAGAGGCCACCTTGAGCAGGACATGCTTCTCCTCTCAAGGAATTTACAGCTTAGGGAAGGTGTCACAGTCAACAGAAAAAAAAAAAAGGTCTGTTGTACAAAATTTTGAGGCTGCAGAAAAATTTACAGAAAAAAACAAACCCTATAATCACACTGTCTACAGTTGACCTCTATTATCATTTTGGAGATGTTTTAATCAGCTTTTCCCTTTGAACATGCAATTCTTATAAAACAGTATCAATCCCCACATGCTATTCAGTTGCCTGGGTTTTGATTATCTCTCCCTCCAGTGGGCTGAGGGTGCTGGGCTGGGTGTGTTGAGCACTTGGGAGGGAAAGGCCGAGTAACCTACCTTCACTGTGGGCAAGAATTTTCGGACTTGAACCTGGCATCCGAGCTGAATCAAGAGAAGTCAGCTGGTGAGAAAGGGCCGGGGTGGGGGTGGGGCCTGAGCAGGCCTGGAGGAGACACAGGCCAAGGGGGGGGAACCTCCAGCAGCTCCATTCTACTGCAGCTTCAAGTTCAAGGCAAGGGCCAGGCGTGGCAGAAAATAAGGCGGGAAGCACCCGTGAAGGGCGGCCTCTTGTGCCCTGTAAAGTAAGGGCTTCTACTTCGCCCCACTGGCACCTGGAGCCATGAGGGTGTCAGGACAGCACTGCCACCAGGCTGCACGCCCCGGGCCCCCTCACCTTCTTACAAGGGGAGGGGGCTCGCCTTGCTTTGCCCCTCCTTCACCCCTTCCCTCAGCCTCTCCTCCCTCCCTCTGTCTCCTTGTCCTTGGTTCTGAGGCCTGCACACCCACAGCGGGGCAGGGCTAGCCCCCAATCCAGGGGCAGTGCTGACTCCAATCCCAGAGCCTTCCAGCTGGAGGAAAGGAGGGGCCCCAGATGTGTGCTTAGCTTTAGAAGGCAGCAAGGCCCTGCCCCCCTGCCACCCGAATGGGGGCCCCAAGGGGACAGGTCCCAGGCGATTTCTGTTTCTGCCCCGCCCCTGACTCACCCGGGCGAGTGCACCTTGGACCTGTTACTGATAGTTTATCCTTGTTAATAATCAGTGCAATTGTCCCACGCATCTGGCGCACTTCAAAATTTATAAAGCACTTTCAAGAACATTTCCTCATTCCCTCTACACTACAATTTCCGGAGATGGGAGGTAATGCCTCTTGCAGAAGGTCCGGCAGATGACAAGTGCCAGCACCCAGACCCTCCTGAAAACCGCGCCTCTCGCCTCCCTCCTCCCCCAGGTGGAAGACCCCCTGGAGCCCGTGTACGCCAACGTGGGGAGGCAGCCGGCCGCCACGTCCCCGCGCGCCGCCCCGCGGCCCGGCCCGGCGTGGGAGACGCACACGGACGCGGACAGCGGGCGGCCCTACTACTACAACCCGCACACGGGCGTGACGACCTGGGAGTCGCCCTTCGACGCTGCCGAGGACGCCGCCAGCCCCGCCACCTCGCCCGCCTCGGTGGACAGCTGCGAGAGCCTCGAGGCCGAGTGGGGCCAGTACTGGGATGAGGAGAGCCGCAGGGTGTTCTTCTACAACCCGCTGACGGGCGAGACGGCCTGGGAGGACAAGCCGGGCGACGAGCGCGAGGACGAGCTGGACATGCAGCCCGGCCTGAGCCCGGGCAGCTCCCGGGACCCGCGGGTGAGGGGCGGGGCCTGGCGAGGGGCGGGGCCTGGCGAGGGGCGGGGCCTGGCGAGGGGCGGGGCCTGGCGAGGGGCGGGGCCCGGGGCTGGCCTGGAGAAGCCTCTGACGAGGCCTCCGGCTCCCTGCAGCCCCCCACCCCCGAGACCGACTACCCCGAGGTGCTGGGCAGCTACCCCCAGGAGGATTACTCCCCAGTGGGCTCCTTCGGTGAGCCCGGCCCCACCTCTCCCTTGGCCGCGCCCCCCGGCTGGTCCTGTCACATCGGTGGCCCCGACGGGCAGACGTTCTACACCAACCATTTCACCCAAGAACAGGTAGGGGTAGACGGGCAGATGGGCCCAGCACCGCCCCCCCTCCCCCGGCCCTGTGCTCTCTGGACAGCCGCGGTTGCTTCTCCAGCACCCCCGATATGCACTAACCTTTACCCATCAGGCTTCCTGTAACGTCCCCCCTCCCCTGAGCACTCTAAACTTCAGCACCTGCCCCTCCAAACTCCCTGGGGCTACCTTGGACTCTGGAGGGAACTTTTTCCTGCCTTCTCATGGGGTGGGCTGGGCCTCTGACCATCTGCCTCCTCACAGTGGGTGAGGTTGGAGGACCAAGAAGGAAAGCCGTACTTCTACAACCCAGATGACTCCTCCGTGCAGTGGGAGCTGCCCCAGGTAACCGCCTGGGGAAGGGAGAGTGCTGGGGAGAGAGGAGAGGATTGCAAATGACAGCATCCTTCTTTCCTAGGTCCCTGTCCCTGCCCCTCGAAGCAGGCGCAAGTCCAGCCAGGACAGTGACACCCCCGTCCAGGCCAGCCCCTCTGAGGAGAAGGTGAGGGAGGGAGCACATAGATCCTGGCAATTACAGAAGAAATGGGGGGTTCCCAGAGATCCTGGGGGGTCGGGACTGTCTCCCCCACGGGTCCCAGCACTAGGCCTGGCCGAATAAACCTGGGAGATTGGGTGGTCCCAGCCCAGAGATGGGCGAGGTTGAGAGCTGGGTGAAATCTCTCCTGCTGCTGCTGCTGAAGCAGGCACCCCTGCACCCCTGCCAGATGCCTGGGCTGGGGTGAAGAGGTCCCAGTGCAGACTCAGGCCAGCTGAGGGGAAGACTAGCCTTGGCCCCCTTGGCTCACTCCTCACCTGCCCCCTCTTTCCCCTTCTCTCTCTAAGATCAAGACCCTGGACAAGGCAGGTGTGCTCCATCGCACCAAGACGGTGGACAAGGGCAAGCGTCTGCGGTGAGAGCCTGTCCACACCCAGGCCAGAGCAGACCCTAATGAGGAGGTGCACTGAGCCCTTCCTCTATGCCAGGGTCTCATTCATCCTCACAGTAATTTCGTGAGAGGTCCTTTGAGGAAACCCAGACATCAAGAGAGAAGCTGTCTTACCCAAGGTCCTTCAGTTACCAGCATTAGAGTTGGAAGTCCAGCTCTCCACCTGGGTGCCCTGCTCCTGGGAGTGGTTAGCAGTGGGAGGCCTCAGCTAGGGCTGCCTCCAAGCCTCACACCCACTCCCTCACCCCCACCTAGGAAGAAACACTGGAGTACCTCCTGGACAGTGCTGGAGGGTGGCATCCTGACATTCTTCAAGGACTCCAAGACCTCAGCTGTGGGCGGCCTGGTGAGCCCAGGGCAGGGACCGCCATCTGCCCTGACCCCAGTGGGTCTTTATCTAATCTGGCTTGTCAAGGGCTAAATCTAGGACAATGGAGCACAAGTTTCAAAGCAGCTGAGCCTTGGTGGGGAGGGAGCGATCATAGCAAACTTCCCCCAAGACACCACCTTGTGGTGGGGGAAGCAGTCTTTGAGGGTGGATGGCTCCAGCCTGGTGAGCAAGGAGACTGGGGCTCGGCACCCCTGCTCACAGGGATGGGGGCTCCTTTCTCTTTTTTCTCTCCTGGGTGGGCAGTAATGGGCAAGCCAACTGTCAGGCTCCATGGTTCAGAAGCTCCAGGAACTCCTGGGCCCCCTCTCCCAGAGCTGTTGCCTGCCTGTTCCACTAACCTTATCCTGTCCCTGGGAGAGCCTGGGACATCAGGGGGAGCCTGGGTGCTGCGGCTAGCCTGTCTGAGCAGAGGGTTCCCTGTAACCTGCCCACCCTCCCCCGCTCTCCCACAGAGGCAGCCTTCCAAGCTCTCCACCCCTGAGTACACGGTGGAGCTGAGGGGGGCCTCTCTCACTTGGGCCCCCAAAGGCAAATCCAGCAAGAAGAATGTGCTAGAGGTGAGTGGTGGGGGCAGGCAGAGAGAGGGAAGGACTTTGCCGGGGTCTGGGATCCTTACTACAAGGCAAGCCCCATTGGGAAAAGGGGGTTTGGGGGGCAGTTGGAGTTGTAATTCTCGGGGCTGCAGACCCAGCTGCCCTGAGCACCTGGGGGATCATTCCACAGAGTTCCTGGCATCACAGATTCTGACTCCCCTCTCCAGGAGCTGAGTTTACCAGTTCTTAGCCCCCGAGGGTGGTGAGGCATAGGGGTCTCTGGAAGACAAACCTGTCATGCCTGGTAGGGCAGCCTACATCCCAGGTGCTGTGGCCTGGGACAGGAGACTCCCTGTCCCTGGCCACTCAGGCCGGGGTGGGAGACCTACTCTGGCTGGTCAGAGCCCAGCTTCCGACTGGACCAGGTTCCCAGTAAATAAACCAGGGTAGTGGACACATTTCTCAGGCTCCCCTAGCAGGAAGAGAGAGGCCAGGGGGCCCAGGCAAGGGTCCTCACCAAGCCACATCCTTCACTATTCAAGTGCTGTCCTGTTACTGGACCCCTACCTCAGTCCCCAAGAGTTTTGAGGCAGCTCACATCAAGGGCACATATGATGAACTGGTAAAACCCCAGTGAAAAGCCAGGACCAGGCAAAATAAGTTAGAGAAGGGGTCACAGGTGAAGAGGAATTGGGGGCTAAGGTGATTGTTCCTGGAAAAAAAAGTTAGCTCCAATTTTCCTGGTAGGCAAAGAGAAAAGAAAAGGACCATCAGTTACATGGCTCTTATTGTTGGGAAAATGTAATAAAAGTGACCCAGATTTTGAGGGAATCCAAGCTTTCCCTGGCCCTTCCTTAGCTCTTGAAGACATTTCTCTCAAGTAGCTGCATAAACAAGGGGTCCAGAGGGACAAGGTCCCTGCCCTGAAAAGAGCTCCACAGAGGTTTGGTGAAAGGACTCTTAGGGCCACATTGGGTAGCGTATTATGACGAAAGTCAAAAACATGACCTGACATTGCAGCTCAGAAAAAGCAATTCTGCACAGTGGCTGTATATGTGGTTTTCTCATGATTTACCAAGCTTCATGCAATTCTAGAGCCAGAGTATCCACAGAGCAGGGCTGGAAAACTGGCTTTGATCTCATGAGCAGCTCTGATTGGTAGGTCTGGAGCCTTCTCAAGAAGAATTCTGGAACTATGTGCAGGCTTGGCAAGGTAGCGTGTTAGCAGATACTAACAGCATCTACCATAGGTGTCACGTTGAGGAGGGACTTCACAGCGGGTAGGCATGTCCCTTCCCTGACCTAGAGGGATGTCCTTCAAACAGTCTCTATAGATGTCACCTCTCTGACAGGGCTTTTGATGAAAATTTCAGAGTAGACACTTCCAAGTTGTCTTTTTTGGCAAGGGCTGGCTGGAAGGCCCGTGGTGCTCTTGAAAGGTGCTCAAGCTGTTGGGAAGGCTGCCAGTTTAGAATGGAAATCCAAGAGCCCTCCCTCCATTTTCCACTCAGGAATGGCCTGTTGGCAACGCCAGGATTTTTCTCAAGAGACAATCCCAAATTCTCTATCATTGAGAACGGTTGAGTTGATTGAGCCTGGGAAATTTTCACAGCAGGTCTTCCCAGTCACCCAAGAGCCACCGAAAACTTCATCAACAGTCTCCCAAAAACAGCTAGTTTGGAGCAGCTCAAATTGCCTGTGCATTCACCAGTATGAATGATTTGTGAAATATATGGCCATGTAACGATACAGCTTTGCCTTCAGAATGAAACTTTCTAATATGAACTGATTATGTTTTGAGAGAACTGCCAAGAGTAATGGTTGTCCTTTTAGAATCATAGTTGCCGGGCTGTTCTCTGGGATAATAGACAGCAGGTCTCTGCTTAGATTAGTGTGAGGCTGTGTTATCTGCTGTTGAAGATCCTCTAGCCTTTGTGGTAGGAGGAGGTGGAACATGCTATTTTTCTTTTTAAAAGAAATTTAAAATAGTATTCAAATATAAGTTTAAAAGGGCAACCATCCACTTCACATCTACTAGGATGGCTATAAAAAAATAACAAATATTGGTGAGGATATGGAGACATTGGAACGCTCGTACACTGCTGGTGGGCATGTAAAATGCAGCTGCTGTGGAAGAGAGTGTGAGAGTTCCTCCAATATTAGGTGTAGAGATGCCATCAAGCCCAGCAATCCCATTCCTGGTCATGTGCCCAAGAGAATTGAAAACATATGTTTGTTCAGAAACCTGATATACAAAATTGTACTTGAATGTTCACAGCAGCATTATTCATATTATCCAAAAGGTGGTAGATATAGCCCAGGTGTCTAGTAACAGACGAATGGGTAAGAAAAATGTGGTTTACGTACAGTGGAATATTATTCAGCCGTAGAAAGGAATAGGGTTCTGAATCATGCTACAACACGGATGAACCTTGAAAATATTATGCTCAGTGAAATAAGTGAGACACAAAAGGACTAATATTATAGGATTGCACATATATGAGGTATCTCATATATGATAGGCAGATTCATAGACAGCAGATTAGAGGTTACCTGGGGGTTGGGGGTAGCATGGAGAGATATTGCTTGATGGGTATAGAGTTTCTGTTTGGGGTGATGAAAAAGTTTGAAAAAATGTAGTGGTGATGCTTGTACAACAGTGTGGATGTAATTAGTGCAAGTCAACTGTACACTGAAAACTGGTTACAATGGGGGGCGGCCAAAAGACAGCTGTCTCTGGTTCTAGAAATTGTTGCCTGCTGTTGAGACCATTTCTGCAGACCCTGACCCTCACTGGCTCCCAAGGGCAGGGTCAGTGTGAGCTGCTGCAGCCAAACACTCACGTTAACCGTGAACACTTGGTCCTCAGAGCCAGAGGCCAAGGAGGAATCCACCCAAGCTGCTAACCTCCTCAGCTTGTTTCTTCCGAGACTTGTAAGGGAATGAGGCCACTACAGCACCCAGTGGCAGGGGGGCCTGAGCTTTTGGGGTCTGCTTGCTTCTTAATAGTGTAAAACAGTCGTTTTGGAAACTCAGATTCTGGTCTGCTTAAGAAGAATATGGCATGTGGTCTGGATGCAACATCCAGCAGAGGTACAGGGCTGTGTCCCTGTCCCCACCCGTGTGTACAGATGCCAGTACATCTGGAGTGAATAAGGGTAAATTGGTTGGTAAACCTCACCCTACCCACACACACACCCTGCAAGTCAAAAAGGGCTTTGAGGAGTCAGTCCCCTGGCATTTTGCTTCATTTGCACGTGTTGATGAAGTGGGCTGAAGAGGATGCACTGCCCAGACTGGGGTGTGGGAGAGGGTAGGGACTCCTGGCTGCAAAAGAGGGGCATACCCCCAGGTCCCTAGTGTGTGCATGGGGGCAGGGTGCCTACTTTCTCCAGCATCAGCCTCGATCTGCTTTCAAAGCCTCTCCCTACATTGTCTTCACTGTTAGTTCTAGTGAGCAGGCTCCGGGCCTCCCACAGGGAGTTTCTTTCAGTTAGTGCTCTGCAGGCCGGTGCCCTGGGGGAAGCCTGCCATGTTCTTTGGTCCATGGGGGCGGGGGGCAAGCTGGGGCAGGGGCAAGCACACAGATCTGCACTCAGATCCGAGCTCCATCAGTCATTAGCTGTGTGTCCACGAGGAAGTTGCTTCAACTCGCTGAGCCTCAGTTTGCTCATCCATAAACCAGAGATGCCGCCACCTGCTCTTTGAGTGAGGTAGAATACCTGGGCCTGGGGTGAGGCCTTTGCTCTGAGTTCCTGGGTGTGCAGATGGGTCACTTCCATCTCTATATCCCCATGGGGCCGAACCCAGGGAACCAGAGATGACCGAATGACTTGTGTCCCTCCAGCTCCGGAGCCACGATGGCTCAGAGTACCTGATCCAGCACGACTCGGAGTCCATCATCAGCACCTGGCACCAGACCATCGCCCAGAGCATCCAGGAGCTGGTAGGCAGAGCCTGGGGGCTGCTCCAGGGCTGGCAGGGAGGGGGCGGCTGCCATGGTGCAGGCTTCTGTGCCGAGTGCTGGGGGGCCCTTCAGGCACGGGGGAGCTCCATGGCACCAGTGAGTAAGTGTCCCTCCCCTTGTGGCCATGAGGGCAGGAGGGGCTGCTAAAGAACAGCCGTCCTTAAGTATGTGACTCCATGGCCCTGGGACTGGCCTGCAGGAGGACTGTCAGGGCCTGGGGTGGGGTGGGAGGGGCACAACCTGAGCCACCCCATGCTGTTCTTTTGGTTATGGCTCCCCTTGAGGGGGGTCGGTCCCTGATTTCCACTGCCTTATGCTTCCACTCAAGCCCTTTGGTCCACTGCTTTGTCCTCTTTGGGTGGGTGCAGGCCCTCTCTTTGCCCTCCCCTCCCCACAGCCCAGAGGAAAGAGGCTAGAACTGTCAGGAGAGACTCGGCCTGACCCTAAGGCAGGACAAAAGGTAAAGAACCCCCAGAGCACCATCTGAGGCACAGGGCAGTGATGTAGGGACCTCCGGTCAGTGCAGGAGCGATCCCTCCCCAAGACCCCAGACCCTGCCCTCTCAGGCTGTTTGTGCCCTAGTGACTGGCAGACAGGTGAAGAGCACAGGCCCTGGCCTTGCCCCCTCAGATGGGCCCCCATGCCCTCCCCAGGCTGGGGACGCCTGTATAGGAAGCTGACCCTGCACTCCCCACACTCTGAGGGGGGTGTTACCTGAGCACCCACTCAGGGCCTTTCTACTCCAGGGAGAAGGGTGTGGAGACCGGCAGGTGAGAGTCCCCAAGGAGGACTCCAGTTTCCTGGAAAAGTCCCCCAAAGAGTTTGAATCTGGGAGGTGCTTTGGCCACAGCAACAGAAAGCCCCACTCAACTGGCGGAAAGGACAGGGGCTCATGAGCTTACATGACAAAGAGCCCTGCTTACCCTCAGCATGTCAGCCCCCTCAAGCCACTTCCCCTCATGACTGGAGCTGGCACAGCTTCAAGGGACACAGCCGGTGACAGTGCCCGAGGCAGGGAAAGGGACTTGCTTTTCCTAGTTTTTCCCAGAAGCTCCCCGCCCCAGTTTTCCTCACCTCTCATTGGCACAATGGCACCCCCTCCCGGGGGAGGGGGATGAGGCCATCATGATCAGTTAGGCTCAACTGGGGGGGCTGGTGGCAGGGCCACCTCCCCTAAGCACGTGGTCCACAGAGCAGGGTAGGTGGATACACAGGCAAAACTGGGGTGTTAGAAGTGTGGAGGGGACAAGTGGATGCTGGCTGGGCACCCACAATGCCTGCTACAGGAAAAGGGTGTGTGGAGGGGCCTGATTCTAGGGATCTGGGCTCCAGCAGGTTTGCACCTGTTTTTCTCCGAGGGACTAGGATAACATGGGGGAGGAATTTGCCCTTTCAAGGGAAGCAGGAGGAAAAGTAAATATCCTGAGAAACAGCCCCAGGCCAGAGTGACAGGATGAAACTAGAAAACAAAATTTAAAAGGATGGATCTCAAGAGTCTGTTTTTTGTTTATTTGTTTAAGTTTAAAATGCCACTTGCCTAAGTAGAAATAAAGCAAGCCCACTCTGACAGCTATTCATGATCTGGGGCTTTTTGACCTCTGATTCCCTATTAGCCAACACTGGGTGCGGTTTGGCTGTATTAATAGAGGTAGGGATTCCAGATCCAGGGAGGTGATTCTGGTGCAGTTGTTGGCAGTGCTCTGGCCCCAGCTAGACTCACAGGCTCAGAACTGGGAGCCACATATTGAGAAATGTTGTGGTAGTGGAGTTGTACAGAAGGAGCCCAGCGAACTCTGGGAAGAAGGGACCAGGAACTGGGAAGTGCCAGGATAAGAAAGCTTGGGGGAGGACAGGATGGCTGTCCCTAACACCTTAAGTCAGGGGTTTTTAACCAGGGGTTCACAGACCTGTGGGAAGGTTTCAGGGGGTCTGTGAGCTTGAATTGGAAAAAAAAAATCAACTTATTATCTTTATTTTCTCTGACCTGTAACTGAAATCTAGCATTTTCTTCACTTAGGAATGTATGCAATAAATAAATTATAGTATTATTCATTTCACCTGATTGGCAAAGGGGTCCATGGACCAAAAAAGGTTAAGAACCCCTGCCTTAAGTGTTCCGGTGAGCCAAAGGACGTAAATGTGCAGGGGGCCCCTTGCGGAGATGAGAGGGGTTAACCTGGGGTCTCCAGGCCAGGCCCCCGGGAGGGCGTTTTGGGTCCTCCCTCCACCCGGGAAGAATCCGCGCTGGCCTGGGCCCCTGCCTCTCTGAGGCTGCGGGATTCCAGTCCGCAGACTTGCCCCACGAGGAGGAAAGCGAATACAGCAGCGCAGACTTCGGGTCGAGTGAGCGCCTGGGCAGCTGGCGGGAGAAAGAGGACGAGGCGCCGCGGTCCCCTGCAGCAGCGGCGCCCGCCCCGGGCCCTGGGGTCCTGGAGAGCGACCGCAGCAAGGTCCGGCACAAGCTCCGCAAGTTCCTCCTCCGACGGCCCACGCTGCAGTCCCTGCGAGAGAAGGGCTACATCAGAGGTACCGCGGGCAGGGGACGGGGCGCCGCGGCGCAGGGTGGGCCGGCGCGGGGCGGCGCTGACGAGCCTCTCCCCCAGACCAGGTGTTCGGCTGCGCGCTGGCGGCGCTGTGTGAGCGAGAGAAGAGCGGGGTGCCGCGCTTCGTGCAGCAGTGCATCCGCGCCGTCGAGGCCCGGGGTACGCGCGGCGGGTTGCGGGCGCCTGGACCGCCATCTCCCAGGACCCCCTGTCGGAGACTCCTGGGTGGGCGCGGGGTCGAGAGGGAAGAGTGAGAGGCCCTCAGTAGGAATCATAGCAGGGGCTTTGGCCCCACCCCACCCCTTTCCACCCGGTTCTACCCGCCATCCCGCCACACCCGGGGTCAGCTCGTCCCTCTGCCCCAGGGCTGGACATCGACGGGCTGTACCGCATCAGCGGAAACCTGGCCACTATCCAGAAGCTGCGCTATAAGGTGGACCACGGTGAGGCTCCTCCCCAGCCCCTGCCCCAGGACCTGCAGGCACCACGGGGCACTGAGCCTCCCGTTCCTGTCCTTCCCCGCCGCAGATGAGCGTCTTGACCTGGACGACGGGCGCTGGGAGGACGTCCATGTTATCACGGGTGCCCTGAAGCTCTTCTTCCGAGAGCTGCCCGAGCCCCTCTTCCCCTTCTCGCACTTCCGCCCGTTCATCGCGGCCATCAGTGAGCGCCTGGGGCGGGGGGCAGAGGGGGTAGGGGTGGAGCGGGCCTTCCCGCCCCGCCGTGGGAGCCTGGCCTGGTGGAGCCCGCGCGCCTCGCCGATCCTCACGCCCTGACCCTTCCCTGGCCCCAGAGCTGCAGGACCACGCTCAGCGCAGCCGCTGTGTGCAGCACCTGGTGCGCTCGCTGCCCGCCCCCAACCACGACACCATGCGGCTGCTCTTCCAGCACCTGTGCCGGTGAGGGCGCGCTGCGCGGGAACGGGGGAGCGGGTTCTGGCCCGAGCGCCCCACGCCTGCAGCTAGTTCTGGGGCCTTGATTCCACCCCACTCCCGCCCCCCGCCGCAGGGTGATCGAGCACGGCGAGCAGAACCGCATGTCGGTTCAGAGCGTGGCCATCGTGTTCGGGCCCACGCTGCTGCGGCCGGAGACAGAGGAGGCCAGCATGCCCATGACCATGGTCTTCCAGAACCAGGTGGTGGAGCTCATTCTGCAGCAGTGCTCTGACATGTTCCTGCACCAGTGACCGCGGCCACACACCCCCTCGCTGCTGGAGCTGCGCACCTGCGCCTGGGGGCAGAGACCGTGCCCCGCCTTAGAAGCTGGGTAGCGGGGGGGCCAGCAGTTAGACTCTCTGAAACCCACCTGGCCCACCCGGTCCGCAGGCCGGGGTGTACTCTGCACCCCTCAGTACTGAGGGTATGGTGACCCCTGGTGGACAGTTTGCAAAATGTGATTTTTTTTTTTTTCCCCCTTGCATGTCCGGTTTTGGGGTTAAGGTCTGTTCCTGGTTACAGTGCCATCTACTGCGCATATGCGAGAGTGGGGGTGGGGAGGGGTGAGAGTTCCTTTTCTGAGACAGGCCCTTCCCGGAAGGGGGGAATTTCCGTGAGGGGGTTCCTGGCTTCTTCAGGCCTTCACCTGGCCGGCGCTTTCATGTGTGGCACTGTGCAGGTCATGGGCAGCAGCCAACCTCCCTGCATGGAAACAGGGCTGACGGGTCCTGCGTGGGTGCCTGAGCCTGCCTCTCAGGCTTCAGGGAGGACGCTCTGCAGGGCCCTCTCACAGGCTGGCTGTGGACTGTCTCCATCTGCTCTCGCCATCCTGAACCATCCTCCCCGTTTGCCTTAGGCAAGGGCTCTTCCTATTCGCCAGACGTGTACTCTGTACCTGTCACTTGACAGCCACCACTTCCACACACAACCCCGTTTTACAGATGAGGAAACTGAGGCCTGCAAAGGCCAAGTGACTTGCTCAGGGTCCAGTGCCTGGTCTGACTCCCCGGCCCAGGCTTCTCCCACACCAGAGCACAGCCCCACCCCCCACCCCCACTCCTGGAGGGTGAAATCAGTGGGCAAAGCAAAGCCACTAAGCCAGGTGTGTTCTGCTGGGCTTGGGGAGGGTCTTTTCTGGGGAGAGGGGAAATCGTGCTGGCAAGAGCCCCCAGCTGCTCTGCCCTGGCTGCCGAGTTGGCCTTGCTGGTACCTGCTTTGCCATGAAGCTGGGAGAGGCCGACAGGGTAGGGGAAGGGGGCACCGACTTCAGGAAAGGAAGTGTGAACCCGGGGACAACATAAGCCACCTCCATTTAGGGGTCTTGGCCCCAGCCCCACCCACTCAACAAGCAATAATAGTTCATATTTATTGGACATTTGCACCGTGCCAAGCATTTTACTTGGGTTATCATGTGTTTCTCACAGCCAATATTTATTGTCTGCTCTTCCGTGCCAGGCGCTGTGCTCTGGGGTAGGGATTCAGCAGGCGCTGCCTGCCCTGGTGGGGCTCAGGTCCTGTGGGTGAGGCTGACCAAACCTAATGCCAGCAGGGCCAGGGCAAGAGGACAAGTGGAGACCTCATACCCGACGTCTAAATATTTTAGTTCTAAAGCAGGTTAACAACTCTTAAATAAAACATGCTTTATTCTCCTACTTTGACAAATATCTTTTTGTAACTGCCTGTGAAGCAAGGTTCTAATTTAGGTCCACACCCAGATGTGGCAGCACAGGGGGCACTGGCCCTGACCCTGGGCCTCAGCCGCCTCCCTTCTCATCCCCCCCCACCCCACCCCAGAGCCATCCCATCCCAAAGAGGTTCACCTGCACACATGTGGACACTCCAGCCACACGTGCCTACTATGCATACCCCCTGCGGCCGGCTGTGCCTGCCTTGGCCACCCCACTCATGACACACTCCATCCTTGAGGGAATGGGCCTGGAGCCATCTAGTAGGAAATTTTGGGGTCCCAGGGATCTGGAGATGGTCTAAAGGAAAGGCCCAGCCTGGGAGGTCCCCACAGACTCCTCATCCTGGGGGGGCAGGGGTTGCAAACAGAAGGTTCAGAGTGGTGCCTTCTAAAGCAGCGGTCCCAGGCAGGGGCTTCTCTCACCCGGATCTAACGGCATAACTGGACAGAAATTAAACAATTGATTACTTGATTAACTACATTTGTGACAAGAGCTGGGACGAAGCACAGGGTGCTCTGAAGGTGTGTCACTGGGTTGTGACTTGTCCCCAAGGACCCAAGATGCCTCTGCAGAAGCCACAGCTGGGTCAAGCACTAAAGAATGAAGAGTCAACCAGTGGGAGCGGAGGTGGCTCAAGTGATTGGGTGCTTCCCTCCTACATGGGAGGTCCTGAGTTCGGTTCCTGGTGCCTCCTAAAAAGATGAGCACACAACGAACAGATACAGAGAGCAGACAGCAAGCGCAAACACGAGGGGTGGGGTGGAGAAATAAATAAAATAAATCTTAAAAAAAAAAGTCAACCAGGCAAGGAGTTATGTGAAGGGTGTTCTAGTCAGAGGGAGCAGCGCATGCAAAGGCTCTGAGGCAGGAAGGCTTGTGGGAAGAACAGAACTTCAGAGAAGACCTTCACGATGAGTCCAGGAAGCCAGTGGGTGCAGATGCAAGGTGATGCTGGCAGAGGACGGAATGTGCAGGACCTGTGGGCCACAGTATGTCCCAGAAAGGCCTCTTCACCACCCCTCCGTCTTGCTCAGCCAGATGACCACGGCAGCCTCTGGATGGCCTCCTCTGCTCCCCATTCTGTCCTCTACCCAGCACCCACCTGACCACATCACTTCGGCGTGGCCTCCAAGGCCTTGTCCAGCCACGTCTCCCACCTCTCTGCACACCAGCTCTGCCTAGGCCTGTAGCTCCCTGCACACCCCAGGGCGTATTTTGCCTCGACGCCTATGGGATGACAGTCCCCTGCCTTCCCGTCTCTCACCTGGCCGATTCCTCCTCCTGCTCCTGTAAGGCTCAGTTCACAGCTGCCCCCTCCCCACCCACGGCCCTCCTCAGCTCTCTCCTGCGGGCATCCCTTCCCATTACCGTCACCTCACCCGATTGTAATTGTGCCTGAGGGTCTGTCTCCCCCACCAGGCTGTGGGCTCCTTGAGTACAGGGACCACCTCCTGTTTGTCTTCCTACCCTGGGGCCCAGCACAGTGCCTGGAACTGTTCTCAGTAAAATCAACGTATTGAGCACCTACTATGTGCCAAGTACTGTGTTATGCATTGGAAATAAAATGCTGAGCCAAACTAACACAGACCCTTCCTCACGGAGCTTTGCTGTACTGACACTGCCAAACAAGTGAGCTGGGCTTTGCGGGATGAATGGAGTTTCCAGGGCCGGGGGGAGGGCCTGCCAGGCAAGGGGGCAAGTCTGCGCAGGCGTGGAGGGGCGATGAAGCACGCGAGGCGAGGGAGCTGCCGCGTTCACTGCAGCTGAAGCACGGGGTGTGGAAGGACAGGCCTGGCCAGGAGGAGGGGGGGAGAGGGCCTCACCGCCTGGGTCTCTACTCCCAGGAGTCTGGAGGCGCCAGGGCCTGGGAGCCAGGAGCACGCACAGCCTCAAATGGCCTCAGCCACGCCCCTGGTCCTGCTCTAATTCACTCTCCCACTGTTTGTTTTTCTTCTTTAAAATTAAGATGTAATTCATATGCCTTACAATTCACCCTTTTAAAGCATACAACCCAGTGGTGTTTAGTAAATTCACAAAGTTGTGCAACTATCCCACCATCTAATTCCAGAACATTTTCATCACCCCAAAAAGAAACTCTGAATCCATTAGCAGGCACTCCCCATTCCCCCAAACCCCAGCCCCCGGCAAAAATCTACTGTCTCTATGGATTTGCCTGTTTTCTATATTTCCTATAAATGGGATCACACATTTTGTGGCCTGTTGTGTCTGGCTTCTTTCACCTAGTCTTCAAGGTTCATCCACGTCGCAGCATGTGTCAGTACTTCATTCCTTTCTGTGTGTGGGTAGAGCACATTTTGTTATCCATTCATTTGATGGACACTTGGAATGTTTCCATTTTTTGGCTGTTGTGAACAATGCTGCTACAAACATTTAGGTACAAGCGTTCTGAGTGGACATGTGTTTTCATTTCTCTTGGGTGTATACCTAGGAGTAGGATTGCTGGGTCCCTTTTGCAGGAGCTGCCAGACTGTCTTCCAAAGTGGCTGCCCCACTTGACATTCCCACCAGCAGCAGTGTAGGAGGGTTTCTCTCCCTCCTGGCTCAAGTCCTCCTGCTCCTCAAACCTCCGGCCCTGCCCCTCCCTCTCCCAGCAGATGACCACATCTCCACCTCTCAGGCGTGATGGGGGCACCTGGACCTCCCTCACCACACCCGCCCGTGCTCCTTCGCCCTTGGGCCCTCAGAACAGGCATCCCACCCAGGTATGGCTCATCCCTCCTCCTCGGCTTTGAGCCCCTCTTCTTCCTTTTTTTCAGGAAATATCCACTATCACTGGCCACTTTTCTCTCTAGGTATGGAACTGCTGTCTCAGGCACAATTCCTCGGGAAACAGTCTCTGCGGGAGAGAGCAGCATGCAGGAAGCTTAGGGGCGTGCTCCCGGGATCACAGCTGTGGGGCTGGAGGCCACGGGACTGGGTCCAGGGATTGTTGAGCTGTGGTGCAGGCTCTGAGCTTTCAGCTGGCCCCACAGGAAGCTCTGGAGCTGAGCTGGCCCTGCAGCGTCGTCCCACATCGCACCAAGGCCGCCAGGCCTTTCGACCCCCTTATCAGCCAGTCACTGATGAGGCCTGGGAGGGGTGGGGGGCAAAGGGCAGCAGGGCATGAATTTGGGCGAAGCAGCTCTCTCCAGCCCAGGACAAGTCCCAGAAAGGCTCAGCTGAGCGCTGTTGGCTGTCAGCCCTCCCCACAGCTGGGGGAGCTGGTGTTTCAGGCATGACAGCTCCCAGCTGGCTCTTTCCCCTCGCCTTGGGAACACACTCCAGTCTCTCTCTGACAAACCCTCCTTCGACCCCACATCTCTCTCCAGCTGCCACATCCTCCTCCTCTTCCCAGTCCAGCTTCTTCAAAGAGTCACCCACCTTGCTGTCACCATTTGCTGTCCTTGCTTTCTCCTCAACCTCCACACACCTTCAGACCACTGAAGTTTTTTCCAAAAGTCACCAGTGACTCCACATTATTGTTTTTGGGTCTTCATATGAACTGTTCTCTTGTGAGCACTGAGACCTGCTGAACACTCTTCTTCCTCTTGGCTCCGTGACACTGCATTCTCCTGGTTTTCCTCCCACCCTGGCCAGGGCAGCCCCTTCTCTTCTGCCCAGCCAGTGATGGTCAGAGCCCTGGGGCAGGTCCCTTCTCCCCTCGGCCCTCCTGGCCCTGATGATGCCACACATTCTGGAGGCATCAGCAACATGCTGCTCAATCTCACCAGACCTGACTGCTCCTCAAAAGTCCAGGCTCCCCATGTCCACCTGCCAACCTGACATCTGCTCCAGAACAGTCCTCAGCCCTGAGGATTCTTGATCTTCCCCCAAACCTGGTCCTTCTCCGGGGTTTTACCTATCCCAGGAAGTGGCTCCACCATTACCCCAGCTGGGCAAGCAGAAACCTGGGAGCATGGCCTTCTCCCTCTATCCCCACCTCCACGTCCAAGTCCTGTCATTTTACCACCCTCTCATCCATCCACTTCTCTCCGTCACCCTAGTCTAAGGTGCTAACATCTGCCTGAACCACTGCAGCAGCCTCCCAGCCCCCTTCCCACATCCTTTCCCCCAATCCTCCATATCCATCCTCATTTTAGAACACAAACCTGATCATATCTTCAGCCTCCTTAAAAAACTTCCCCCATGAGGACCCTTATCTCACGC
>JAQZBX010030946.1:0-26562 GCA_029593785.1 Cabassous unicinctus
CTCCACCTGTTATTGATTTCCAGCTTCATTCCTTTATGGTCAGAGAAGATGTTTTGTATAATTTAAATCTTTTTAAATTTATTGAGATTTGTTTCATGGTCTATTCTGGAGAATGATCTGTGTGCTCTTGAGAAGAATATATATCCTGCTGTTTTGGGGTACAATGTTCTGTATGTCTGTTAGGTCTAGTTCATTTATCATATTATTCTAGTTCTCTGTTTCCTTATTGATCTTCTATCTAGATATTCTATCTGTTGATGAGAGTGGTGAACTGAAGTCCCCAACTATTATTGTAGAGATGTCTATTTCTCCCTTCAGTTTGTCAATGTTTGCTTCATGTGTTTTGGTGCACTTTGGTTAGGTGCATAAATATTTGTGATGGTTATTTCTTCTTGATAGATTGCCCCTTTTATTAATATAAAGTGCTCTTCTTTGTGTCTTATAACAGCTTTTTACTTAAAGTTTATTTTCTCTATTATTAGTATAGCAACCCCAGATCTCTTTTGGTTATAAATTGCATGGAATATCTATTTTCCAGCTTTTCACTTTCAAACTATTTGTCTTTGGGTCTAAGGTGAGTCTCTTGTGAGCAACATATAGTTGGATCATGCTTTTTTTTTAATCCATTCTGCCAATCTGTGTCTTTTGATTGGGAATTTTAATCCATTAGCACATAGTGTTAACTGTAAAGGCAGTACTTACTTCAGCCATTATGTCCATTGGTTTTTATATGTCATACCTTTTTTTTCTCTATCTTTTCCTTTACTGCAGCCTCCTTTTTTGTATAGTTGATCTTTTTTGATGTATCTGACTGATCCCTTTCTCATTTTTGTTTCTTGTATATTTTTTAAATATTTTCTTTGTGGTTACACTGGGGTTTATAATGTACAACCTACATCTACAACCTACTCATTTGAAAAGATACCAACTTAGTTTCAGTAACATACCTATTCTATGAATCTTCATTTCTTCAATTACGCCAAATCACTCTCTCCTGTCTTTTCCTTTCAACCAGCAGAACTCCCTTTGGTAACTGTTGTAAGGCAGGCTTTTTGTTGATGAACTCTCTCAGTTTCTGTTTATCGGTAAATATTTTAAACTCTTCCTCATTTTTGAAAGACAGTTTATCAGGATAAAGAATTTGGGGCTGACAGTTTTTCTCTTTCAGTACTTTAAATATATCATACCACTGTCTTCTGACTTCCATGGTTTCTGATGAGAAATCAGCACTTGTCTTAGTGAGGATACCTTGTAGATGACAACTTGCTTTTCTCTTGCTGCTTTCAGAATTCTCTCTTTATTCATTTAGTATGTGTCTCAGAGTAAGTCTATTAGAATTTAATCTGTTTGGAGATTGTTGTACTTCTTTGACATGTATATTTATGTCTTTCATAAGAGTTGGGAAATTTTCAGCCATTATTTCTTCAAATATTCTTTCTGCCCCTTTTTCCTTCTTTTCTCCTTCTGGGACACCCATAACACATATGTTTATGCACTTTGTGCTTTCACTCAAATCCCTGAGACACTGCTCAATTTTTTCTATTCTTTCCTCTGTTTGTTCTTCTGACTGTATGATTTTGATTGCCCTATCTACTGGTTCACGATTCTTTCTTCTGCCTGTTCATAATCCTGTTGATTATTTCTAGTGTATTTTCAGTCTCTAATATTGTGCCTTTCATCCCAATAATTTCTGTTATGTTTCTTTTTATGCCTTCAAATTCTTCTTTATGCTCACATATGCTTTATGTCTTCTTAATGTGCTTTGTCTCTTTATGCATATTTTCCTTCATCTCCTTGAATTGATCTAGGAGATTTGTTTGAACTTCTTTGATTAGTTTTTCCAAATTCTGTATCACCTCTGAATTTTTAATTTGTTCCCTTGACTGACCCATATCTTCCTGTTTCTTATTATGGCTTGTAATTTTTGCTGATGTCCAGGCATCTAATTATTTTGATGAGTTAACTCTGATGATCAGTTTCTTCCTCTTATCTAGGGTTTTATTGCTGACTGGCTTAGTGTTAAGTTTCTTCTTTGATGCTTGGTCCAACTTATTCTGCACGCTTAGAATAGCCTGAGTTTAACTGATCAGATTTTCTCAGCTCTTCACCTGATTCTTGTCCTGGATATGCAGTACAATTTTTAATATTGCATTTTTTTGTATAATTATTTCACCTCTAAGAGAAAGGTTCCTTTCCTGTTCCTTCTCTGGGAATCTTGATCTGTTCTGTTTGTGCAGAATTTTTCCCCAGTTCCTATGATTTGTTTAATTTTCTCCCCCACTCAGTGTCCCATATTCCTTATACTTTTCAGTTCTAGGTCCCCCCAGTCTTACAGCAGTTGGTTTAAACTTCCACACCCCAATTTTTTTTTTTTTTTTTGCCTCTGGTTTCTTCCCTGTTAGGTTATTCCATCCTGGGGAGCCAGATGGGGTCAATCCAGAAAACTGGTTCACTCCAGAGAAGTCTGTTTTGCATTTAGGGAGTCCCACCAACATTAAGTGCACTTGGCAGCTACCATTCTTCCACAGTTTTTCTTCCCTCTCTCCCCCAGGGGGCTTCTCGGCAGCTTGTTTTTCACCCTGCATCTCTGCAGACTTGGGTCTCTGTGTCTGGATATGCATGGGATTCTAACTCATTGCTGTGAGTTACTCTGTAGTTTGTGTCACCAGTGGGAGGAACCCAGGCCGCTGTGTCTGTAGAACTCCCATGCTTTGCAAGGGTCTGAGTGGGGGGAGTAAGGAGGACCAACCAATTTCGGATGAAACTTTCCTACTTGATATTTTTCTCTTTCTTTCATTCAGCATTTGTGGAGCCCTTCTCCAGTCTCTACCATCCTCCAGAGTTCTAAGCAAGTGGAATTTGTCCTCATATTCACTGAATCTTTGGGGAGGTTTTTTTCAGGGGATGTCTTATGTTGCCATGTTGATGACATCACCCAGAATACACCACAATTTTCTAACTCACTTTTCCATTGAAAGCTGAAACAAATTTTTTACCTGTTTTTTTTTTTTTTTAAGCTACTACAGAAGTTTCTGTTAAAATGAACCAATTTCTCCCCAGTGCCCAATTTGCTGCTCTTTAATAATGAGTGCCTTCAGGATCACCAAGAAAATGACCAAGCAATAACTCCTTCTATACTCTGGGGCACACATTTCTGCCCTGCAATACTCACTTCATTATTCTAGCAATAGGTTTAACAGACTCAGGTATTTTAATGAAGCATTGCTTCCCTAGTGCCTATGTCACCTCAAGACAGAAAATCAGGAAGACACCTCTTAGAGTTGGTAACTGTGAAATTTGAGAGACTCAGTCCATTTGTGTGCATGTTTTTTGCCACTAGAAAGTCAAATGGATGCTGAAAGAAACTAAGACTCATTAACAATTACTGTGCTTACCAACTATCGCTGCCTTAGGGTAGGAGACAAACAAGCAGAAGGGCACTGCAGGGTTCAGACTATCTCATCCAGTCACAGCAGCTGATACCTGATAATACTTGTAATATAAACACACCAGCCCTACAGAGGAACTACCTGCTGGGAGAGGACTGGGATTTATAAAGTGCTTTAAGCAATGGCTATCTCATTGAACTTCCTAGGGTGAGGAATCTGAAAGTCAAACCTCTTTTGGATGTGCTGATAGGATTGTTTATAAAGTAGTCCTCATTGTTTCACAGAAATGTCTTATAATGTTAAAGGTCTATATGGATGGAAATATAAATGAGAAACTGCATATATCTCTTTACTAGGAAGAGTATCAAAAGGTTGTGTGTCATCTGATGCTTTATCTCAGAGCCCCAGAGGATCTACCATTCTTTCCCTCTGCAAATATTTAGTGAGCCCCTCCTGTGTGCCAAGTACTGTTCCAGATGTCAGAGATGGTGTAGTAAATAAACAGCAAGGCATATTCCATCAAGCTATTACCTAGCTAGTTCCATATAAGGGAATGTCCCAGAACAAAGCATCAACACATCTACTCTGAAAAAGAATTATTAGTTTAAAAATATATATTAAAATTTTTAAAATTATTAGTTTGTTTACATGAAATTTCTAAATCTTGTTTGGTGAGAAATTACTGCTTCTCATTTAAAACGTTATTATTGACCCTGTTTTAATTTCCTAGCTGCTAAAACAAATACCATTCAATGAATTGGCTTAACAATAGGAATTTATAGGTTCATGGTTTCAGAGGCTAGAAGGCTTGCTTCCTCCAATGTTAATTATCTTCTTGCTGGCTGGTAATCTTTGGGGGAATTTGACTTCTCCATTACATGGCAAGCACATGGTAGTACCTTCTCCTTTTTCTTCTGGGTTCTGTTGACTTTCAGGTTCTGGCTGCTCCCCATGTCTTTTTCCTGTGTCCAATTTCCTTTGTTTATAAGGACTTCAGCCATATTGGACTAAGGCCCACCCTCATTCAGTTTGGGCACACCTTAATAATAACAGCTTCAAAGGTCCTGTTTACAAAATGGGTTCATACCCACAGGACCAAGAGTTGGGACCTGAACATACCTTTTGTGGGCGGCATGATTCAATCCCCCAACAGACCTATAGACAGAAATGAGGGTTGAGAGAAAAAGATTAGCAATTTATAAACAGTGCAAATATAAGAGAAATATTTATAAGGTAAGGTTTGAAGAGGGCTTTATAACAAGATGACCTCTTCAAACCTTACCTTATAAATATTTCTGTGCCCAGAGTTCACTGCCTAAAATGCTAACATGCCTTTGGGGGTGGGTGGGGGGTTGATGGTAGTGATGGCCAAGATCCATAGGACCAGAACACTGAAGCTGGATACACAAATACTGAGGAACTTAGCTTCCAGGTATGGAATGTACAAAGTATAAAGTTCAAATTCATTTGTGAAGAGAAGCAGATGTGGCTCAAGCAGTTAGGTGCCCGCCTACCACATTAGAGGTCCTGGGTTTGGTTCCTGGTGCCTCTTAAAGAAGATGAACAAGACAACAAGCTGATGCAATGAGAGGATGCAACAAGGAGACACAACAAGAGACACAACAAGCAGGGAGCAGAGGTTGTTCAAGCGACTGGGTGCCTCCCTCCTACATGGGGGGTCCCGGGTTTGGTTCCCAGTGCCTCCTAAAGAGAGACACAGAAAAGCCAAGGACCAGGGATCACTGGAAGCCAGCCCCACAGACACCAAAGTCTTCTGAGAGGAAGCATTGCCTTGATGATGCCTGGATTGTGAACTTCTAGCCTCAAAACCATAGGCCAATAAATCCCTGCTGTTTAAGCCAACCCATTGCATGTTATTTGCTTTAGAAGCCAGGAAACTAAAACAGCCATATATACTAACAGCCATATTAAAGACAAGGTCTCTCAATCAAATAAACTATTAATTTGAGGGTCAAACACGTAAATAAAGACACAATTAAGAAATGTGTTCATTCTTTTCTTACCAAAGGCATTATCTGTCACTGTTCCTAGACAGATATTTGCAGCAATAAATCAGATATAAATAGATTCATGGGGGGGGGGCATGTTTTTCTGTCATAATCACCTCACTTAACATTTTCCTTATATATGATTAGAAATGCTGAAATAAAATGTCAAGAATATTTTGGAAACTGGAATGTAAAATAAGCAGCTGGTGACATCTTAAAGTGGCAGAATAGGGTTTTCTTTTCCTTTCATTCCCTTCTTGCCTTACCTCTTCACTCCTCCCTGTGTGGAGCAGAGGAATGTCAGGTAAAAAGAAAGCTAGACTTTTTCAGCATAATAATTGTATCAATCAGGGCAGACAAGATTACACTGTAGTGATAAATGCCCCCAAGATCTGAGTGGCTCACAGCTACAAAAGTTTATTCCCTAATCATGCTCAGTGTCCACTGGCATTTGCGGGAGTCTCTGTTCCATGTCCTCTTCACTCTGGTACCCAGACTGAAGGAGTAGCAGCCATCTGGAAGAATGCAAAATGGTTGAAACATAACTAACTTGTAAAGCTTCTGCTAAAGTGACACCCACCAATTTCACATTTTGTTGGATAATGCAAGTCACATGGTCACACGGTTGCTCAATGGGGTGGGAAAGTGTAATTTTTCCCTAGGGGGAAGGGAGGCAGATATTGGTAAACAATCTACCACAATAAAGCATCAAGTTTTTCTATGAAAGGAAGCTTACTTCAGCAAAATAAAGTTTTGTTGTCTTCTAGAAGGTTCACTCAAAGTGCCTATGGCATGAACAACATTTGAAAGTCAACGCCTATATAGAGCTGAGTCCCTGGAGGAGTTAAAGGACTAGAAAAAAATATTACAGGTATCTGGGGGAGAAAAGATAGCTTCCTGGGAAAGAAAGGATTCTAAGATGCCCAGTTCTTTCAAAGACTGCCAGTTTTCCCTCAAATATATGTATTTCTTTCTTGTATCAAAGTTGAATGTTTATCAGAGGATATGGTCTTCCATAATAAAGGTAATTCTAAGTATCCTTGCAGCTCGTGTGGCCATGTCACTAAATTCTGGTCAAAGGGATGTGAGCACAGGTAACATATGGCAGCTTCTTGGATAGAAAGGAGACTGATGTTATCCCTGTTCTTTATCCCATCGTTTCTTGCTACCTTGAAAGTAAAGTTGCCACACTGGGTTTTGAGCATGAGTACCACACCCTGGGGTGGTGAGGCTGACAGGTGGAAAAGCCTGGGTAGGCAGAAGAATCTTGTTCTGTTATAAGCCTTTCTATACTATTTGTTATTGTGTATATCAATTTGATTTTAAAATATTTAAATTAAGAAAAGAAAATAAAAGTTGAATTAGTCAGAAAAGCATCCATAAAAGAGGTTGGATTTGAACTGGGCCTTAAAGAATCAATTGGGGAAGTGGATGTGGCTCAGGGAAGCAGATGTGGCTCAAGAAGTTGGGCGCCCGCCTACCACATGAGAGGTCCCGAGTTCGGTTCCCAGTGCCTCCTAAAGAAGACGAGCAAGACAGCGAGCTGACATGATGGGCTGGCTCAGCGAGCTGATGCAACAAGATGACATAACAAGATGATGCAGTGAGATGATGCACTGAAGAGACACAGCGAGGGAAAACAATGAGACACAACCACCAGGGAGCAGAGGTGGCTGAAGCAGTTGGGCATCCACCTACCAAAGGATGGGAGGTCCCAGGTTTGGTTCCCAGTGCCTCCTAAAAAGAAGATGAACAGAGAGCAGACGGTGAGCACAAATAATTGGGGGCAGGGTGGGGAATAGATAAATAAAAGAAATCTTAAAAAAAAAAATCAATTGAATTTAGATAATCTCCTCTTGAGAAAGGGGGGAATGAAAGCAAGCTGATATTTGTCAAGCATCTCTAATAACTTGCAATTCTGAACACTTGCTCTATACCATGCACTTGTGCTAGGCCCTTTATTTTATTCAATCCTTCAACAACCCAGACATATCAGCATAATTATCACCATTTTCAAATAAACAAACTGAGATTTAAAAGTGTTTAAAAACCTTCCCAAGGTTACACAGCAAGTAACCAGTGGATCTATGATTTAAATCTAGGTTTATCGGATATAGAGGCTCTTCTCTTTACATAAAGTCAAAATAAACAAAGGCACTCTGGAAGAAATGCACCTGATGTGTTTTGAAACAGTGACCTACTGGATCAGGATTCAATAGAATTCACCAACCGGTGAATCTCTCTGAATCAAATCTGAATTTAATATTGACTTTAAAAGAACATGATTACAAGGATACACTTGCAATCAAAATAAAAATCACATAATACATTCTAAAGTCAAGTAAAAGTATGTTTTAAATTATGTGCATTTAAAAATTATTTATGCTACTGCTCCTCTCCTATGTAGAAAACTAATTTGACTGTATTCTAAATGAAGCACACCTTTAGATTTAGGAGAATTACACAAAACTTATATTTCAAATATATATTTTATATCATACTCATTTAACCACCTCCATTATCTTATCTAGCTACAGTATGGTTTGCAAATAGCCTATTATTCTGATATGCATTCACTTAACAACACAACATAAATATATAAACATTTGTGAAAACAATCTAGTTCTGCCTAATGGAATGCTTTGTTGTGGTTACTAATCTTAGTTCCCATGATTCTCATCAGTGGTAGAAATGGCTGCTGAATTTATAGTTTTCAGACTTTCATTCGAATAAGCAAATGTAATTCTGTGTAACATCCCAAATACAATATACATTATATGCTTCTTTAGAGAACTTTAATTACAGAGTCTCTGCTTATAATAAGTAACCCTGCAATTGTTTAGTACTGAGATGCTTCAGTGAATTAAAGAGTTGATTGAAATTAGAAAATTTCTACATTTTCTCACTTTAAAGCCATGCATTCTCCAGATAAACCAGACTGCAAAGAACATTTATGCTTTATCTTGGTATAAACTCAGTACATAAAACAAATTTTTAAACTCAATGAAATTGTTGAAAATGATTCATATTTGACATAGGTTTCAACAAAACAAAATTATCTAATGCCAAGTTCTATGGTGTGGCAAATGGTATAGATTGAACATCCATTGCTTTTTCATTGTTATGGTCTTTTAAATCCCACACAGGAAACTTTCATTTAGCCATTTAATGTCTGCTTCTTATCTAAATGGAATTGTTTTTGTAAATGTGAATAGCTTTTCCATCTAGTTTCAACAGTGTTAAGATTTGAGAGTCCATGTTTTTCTTTATTCAAACCTATGAAACTAAAAGCTTTTGTTCAAACTCACTTTAACCATCTTAGATGAAAAATCTTATTAGAAGACTTGTAATAAGGTCATGACAACACCCTGCATTTCTTGATTTGAAAACAGCAAAGCACCCTTTTCAATATATGTATTACAATGTCCCATTCTAATAAAATACATCTCTCCTCCTTATATCTTTCGTCATTCCTTACTCTTTCCCCTCCCCAAAGAAACTCACTGAATAGACTAAAGCAAAAATCCAGATATCAGATCCTGCTTTTGGCTTCCTGCGAGCACAGGCACAGTCCTTCTCTGGGTGCTTCTCAGTGCACCTGGGTGTGCACCAATGCTCAGACGAACACAGATACTGCACAGATTCAAGCTATTAAAAAGGCATTGTTTATGATTTAAAAAAGCACTGGGACCTTTTTTGTGCTATATAGACCAATGAAAAAAATCAGATCAAAGTAGCCTTTGGATCAATCAAAAGAGTTTACAAATGTAATATTTGTTTACTTCCTCTTCACAAGTTATGGAGTTTTAGACATTCAGATCATTGCCACTGACAATCCTTTACCAAGTGAGGGTTCTCTAACAGCCTACAAAATGACACACTTCAGAGCTGGTGGAAGTTCTCTGCATGTAAAATATAAATTTGAGATAAAAGCATGACTCCATACAATCACCAAATTTTTGCATACTTCTCTGAACACAACCTGTATTGAGTTCTTCCGTTGTTTCATTGTATACCCCATTTGCCATTGACGTGCTTTGTAATTTTTAAAATAAACAATAAGGAGGAAGCTTTCTCTAGTAAGAGACTAATCCAAGCTAATGATAAAAGCTAAGTGACATGAAGGGCCTATAGTAGAGCCAAAGGATGAGTCTGCTAGAGAGAAATAAGTCCAAACTCACCAAGGATAAAATGTTAAACAGAAAAAGTTGGGGGGAAAGCAGGAGGGCACTTAGGTAAGTAAAAAATTCAAAATAGGGAAGGCAGAGATAAAGTCATTCTTTCATTTTCTCTGAGGTCTACTTGGCCAAAATCATGGGCAGAACGAAGCTTTCCTTTATGCTAAACTTTCAATGAATGCTCTTACAACTTGCTGATGGGAATGCAAATTGGTATAATATTTTTCAAAAATGGCTGGAATCCAGAACCTTAAAAATGTTCAAAAACATGGATCTAATTGTTCCAGTTCTAAAAAAAAAATCCATCTTAGGGAAATAATCCTAAATAAGGGAAACAAAATCATGCCCAAAGATGTTCTTTAGGGATTGGCTGTTTATAATAAACAAATGGAAAGAATAACACAATAATAGTAGAACCATTAAATAAATTAATCTTTCCAATGGAATACAGCCAAAAAAATAGAAAAAAATTATGTTGAATAAAATGCAGTATTATCAAACTGTGTCAAACAAGCTAACAAGCTAAAACTATGCATAGGCAAAGAGTGAAAGAGTGCACAGGGGTTCTTCTTGCAGTGGTGGGGCAAGGAGTACCTTTATCCTTTGCTTCTACTTTTCTGTATTCATTTGTCTGTAAAGAGCATATATTACCTTTGCAAAAAAAGAACATACAACAAATTTTATTTTAAAATAAATAAACAAGACAACCATCTCTAAAAAGTTAAGCAAGGATAAGTCAAGAAGGAAGTAGAGAGACAAAGTGGTTATTTTTCTCTCTACCACAAGCTAAATATAGTACTGCAATGTTGATCCAGCTATTGGGTTTCCCTCCTTCTAAATGAGTACTAATAGATAATCCTCTAATATGAGGATCTCTATTATTCGGTGCTAGCTAGAATCCAAAGCTCATTTGGCAGGGTGGATTAAAAGAGGACACTGCACATGTTCCTCAGTTTATCAGCAAATCCACAATGAGGTGCATTTCCTTTTTTCCTCTATTCATGAATTCTAAGAACTTCCTCGGTGCAAGTCTCTATTACATGGATGTTGTGGGCTAAGGGGCCATTTTTATAACCTTCTACAGGTGGTGGGCAGCTCAGCTTCATAGTACTTTACTATTTACCACTAAGGCTGGTGGGTCACCCAAGAGACATGAGTTAACATGAGCAATTTTTTAATAACAATTAAGAAAGGGTGTGTGGATGTGAATAAATTAAAGAAAAATTCAATTTTATTTCTTTTTAGTGAAAGAAGGCCAGGTTAGCCACAATTTGAACATCAATATCAGAACTATTAAAGGCTGAAAATATCAAGGGATGAGGGGATTCATTTAGGAAAAAAATTTTTAACAGAAAAACTTAACTTCAACAAATGGAAGCCATCACCCTCTTTATTTATTCTACCCATCTCCTTTCTCCATACCTTTTGCAAAGTCCTATGGAGTCATGTTACCCTGTCAAAATATAGCCTCTATCACCCCATAATTAGTTTCCTTTGGTTGGGGTCACTCTGTTTGCTCAAAATGCTAATTTCAAAACCAGGACATAGATATCAGGTTGATCTCTTGTTTTTTGTTTACATCTGTGCTGCTAAACATGAAAGCACTTATCTATTTTATTAAAAAGCATTATTCTGTAATCCAGTCACTAGTATACCAGAAGTTACAGTGCTTACTTGTCATTTGTTAGGGCCTCTCTGAGTATGTAGAAAATTGGTACAAAAGAAAAACAACAGATATTCCCTATAAAGGATTATTTCATACTTGTTCACGTAGTGCCTGATAACATGATGCTTAAAAAATGTTTAGTGAGTCAATGAAAGGCATCTTGTATTGTTCTAAAATCATTTCATGGGCAAGAACTATACCTTATAAACTCTTTGGAATCTTCCATCACACAGCACAGTCATGGGCAAATGAGAGATAGTCAATCCATATTTTTAATTGAATAATACAAAAAAATATTTTAAAATAAACATATAAAATCTACTAAGCAAATTTTTGAAAGCTGCGCAAGAATAGACTTGACTTTCTGCATTCCTCTAATAAATTGACTCTCATAAATTGACATTCACCCTTTCTCCCATTCTGAATGCAATCATATACCATGACTTCCCACTTACACCAGCTTAAATTGCTGGTATAACACCCAATTGGACTTGGGTATTAATGATCGAAAATTATGACTTTTATTGTGTGCATCTTGCTCCCCTCTTTGTGTGAACTCAGTATAATAGACACACTCTGCCACCCTTGAAAGGAAATGCTTTAGCCCCAAGACATTACTGAACCAGGAGGTACACAACTGAAGAAATCAATAATCACTTTGCATTGGTATTTGGCCAGACGCAAAGTAACTGTTTTCAAATCAGACTTTTTGGAAAAAGTAATGATAAAATAAAGCAGATTCTACTGACATTTAAAGTAGGTCTGAAACCTCCCAAAACAATTTTGTCTGTAAGGAAGTAGTGGTACAATAAATTTGGAACCATTTAAAGATGTAACAGAAAGCTTTACAATAGCTCATGATTCACAGCAGCAGATAATTTCTCAAGGTTCTATGAGAAAATTGACAAGCTAAATAACTGAGTGATGCTGAAGGTTCTGGGCAAATATTACTCATCAATAAGAAGCAAGACTGGGAATTAGGTTTGTCTAAGGATATCTGGTGGTTCACTGGAAGTTCTGTCAGACAGACCTTACAAAGAAGAGAGTGTAATGAAACAATCCAGCTGGGCAAGGAAGATGTGAATAAAACAACTTGGTGGAAAATAAGTGTACCCAGGATACTGGCAATCCTTTTAGATTTGAGGAACAATATTTAGGTACTATCCAAATTACTTCAGAAAATTAGGTTTATGTGAAAATTACAGACTCAGTCTCATCTTTGGTTTTTCAGGTGGCCTGATCAGACCAGAGCTTTGTTCCTCAACCTTATACTCCTGGCCAGCTACACTCTCCTGCTCATGCTCAGCTTCCGCCTGTAAACACTGTCCCTAAACACTCCCCCAGTCCTCTTCTTAGCTTTGTAACCTCCCGTCCTAGTTCCTTCCTGCTCTCACTCCTCTCTGCCATCCCGGCCTCCTTGCTGCTCTTAGAGCAAAGTAGGATCCTTTGAATCCTTGGCCCTTATTACTTACTCTGACTAGAACAGTCTTTATGTTTCCACAGGGCTTGCTCCCTCTCCTCCTGCTCACATAGTGTCTTCCCAGTGAGACCCTCTCTGAGGCCCCTATTTAATATGTGGCTTCAAACACACACACACTACCATTCCCTACGCCCTCGTCTCTGCTCTGTTTCTCTCTATTATTGGTGTCACCTTCTAATGTATTCAGAGGCGAACTTACTGAGAAGTTAATGCATCTTAAGCTTCAAGCTCTCTCACTTCTAAGGACCAGAAGGCTCCCTTCAGGGGAGCAGCCTCAGCCACTGCCTGGAGGTACGGACTGTCTCTCTCGCCAGGGTCATTCTCCTTCAGCACCAGCTCCACATCCACCTGACCTCCAGGGATAACTGACCCTGGGGCAGGGCCTCACCTCTGACCCCCAAAGATAATGATCTGAATGAGACGTCCTCCCCCACTGCTTGGGGGCCTATCTTAGTTTTCCAAAACAGCTATCACAAATAACACAAACTGGTTTGGCTTAAACAAGTATTTACTTGACTCACAGTTTTGAGGCTAGAAGTTCAAAATCAAGAAGTCAGCAAGCCGATGCTTTCTCCCCAAAATATGCAACATTCTGGTGCTGACTAGGGGCTCTCCCTGGCTTGTGTTCCTGCCTCAGTCTCTAGGCGACGTTCTCTCCTTTCTCTTCCAGGTTCTGGTTCCTCAGCACAGCTTTCTCTAACTCTGGCTTCCGGTTTCTTTCTCTTTATAAGACCTGCAGTAAGCCCAATAAAGAGCCAACCTCTTTTAGTTGAACTACCCCTTAACTTAAAATAACATCTTCAAAAGAGCTTTTTACAATGGGTTCACCCCCACAGGAATGCGGGTTAAGATAAGAACGTGTCTAGAAGGCTCTTCACCTCTGTGAACTCCCTTTCTGCCGCTGCTGCAGCCAAGGCATCCATGAAAAAGCTTGTGGCAAAGGCAAGCAAAAAAAAGAATCAGATTCTAAAGTTCATCCTTGATTGCACCCACCCTGAAGAAGATGGAATCATGGATGCTGCCAATTTTGAGCTGTTTCTTTAAGAAAGTTAATCAAAGTTAATGGAAAAGCTGGTAATCTCAATGCAGAGGTTGTAACCGTTGAAAGGAACAAGAGCAGGATTACTGTAATCTCGGAGGTGTCTTTTTCCAAAAGGTATAAGAAATATCTCACAAAAAATATATGAAGAAGAATAACCTACATGATTGGCCATGCATAGTTGCTAACAGCAAAGAAACTTATTAATTACTTCCAGATTAACCAGGATGAAGAAAATGCGGAAGATGAGGATTAAAATTCTGATCTGGAATATTTTGCATGAGTTCTTGAATGACGCTTGGGAAGAAAATCAAATCAGAACATGTCTAAATTGCGATACATAATTAAATCTAACATAGAACCTCCTGAACCCAGGTTTTGTGGCCACAGCATTTCCAGGAACAGACTGGGCAGTGGTTAGAGGGATCCCAAGGATCTGGCTACATAAATCAGCCACTGAGGCAGTGGCCTTCAGACTCCATGCCCAGCAAGGTCAAAGGACCAGCATTCTACTGGGCAGCAAGCACCATCCAAGCAAGAAACTGCAGAGAAGTTATTGATGAGACATTACTAATCATGAGCTATAGAAGAACTTCAAACTATCAGTGATAAAATACAAATTTCTATCAACCATGTTAGAAGACTAAATTATCTTTCAATATTCTCTCTATAGAAAATATCACAAAATCATTGTATTGTCATATGAAAAGGAAATTAAATGCCTGCAGCAAAAAGGTAGGAAAAAAAGTACTAGAGAGATGTCTGAAGCAATTCATCACCATCATCATCATCATCATCATTTCTTTTCCTGCACTTGGTGATGTTTGTAGTATTTGTCAGGTTTTAGAAATTTGGATATTTTTTCCTTATTCTGAAAGCATCATCATGTTTGTGTCCCTATTTTACACTAATAATTTTATATTGCTTTTTCTTTTAAAAGGTTGACAAACAATATGAGAGTCTAAGTAAAAGTAAAAAATAAAAAAAAAAGTCCACAAAGTTGTACGTTAGGTCCCACACAATTTGTTATCTGCCTTACATAATTTACTTACTTACATGTTTTTGCACATTTTTCCCCTCCCCATATCTATCTTCCCTCTCTCTAACTCTGTCTCTATCTCTCTCTTTCACACACACATACACACACACACATACCAGGATATAATTCTAACCTCCATTAAGGTAAGAATTTCTGTTGCTTTGTTCACTGCTACCTTGCTGTAGTCCCAGTATCTAGAAAAGGGCTTGGAACATAGTAATCTCTTACAAAACATTTATGGAGTGGGTGACACTGTGAGGTTAATTGTTTATTCTAACTATCAACTGAAAACATATTGTTAAGGGTTTATTTTCACATAGATTTAGATAACAGTACCAAGACAAAACATGGATCAAACCTTATCTCTCCAATTATAACAGGAGCTGTCAATGATTCATAAAACAAAGTTTTTTAAAATCCTATTTTACCCATTTGTGAAAATTATTGTTGGGGGAGCAGGGAGTAGAAGCAGGTATAGGTGAAATAAGAAAGGTAAATGTTCACAACTGTTGAAGATGGGTGATGGGTACATGGAAGTACCCATCTATTCTGTTCAAACTGTATACATTTGAAATTTTCCATTATAATAAGGTTTTAAAAAAAAAAAACCCTATATTGAAGTTTCTTTCCTAATCAAACTATAAAATAAGGGGGGGGAAATGTGTCAATTTTCATGGTAGCCTATAGACTGTTATTTGATATTTCATGTCTTTCTCAGATTTGCTCAGAAAACAACCACTAGAAGACACAATTCCCCCAGGTAAACTTCAGTAACTTTTCTTATGTTGGTCAAGGTCGGGAAGCCATCAAGGTATGAAGCCAAACTGTACAGAACTGTAAAGAATGTTGGAGGGAGAAGTGCAGATCACAGGCCTCAGAGACAGTAAAGGGCTGTCGCTCCTAACAGGGGTGAAAGCAGGTAAAGATGTGCTGTGTACACCTGCACCAACATCCCCCTGCTGCCTAGAAGGGGACAATAGCCCTGATTACAGGCACAGCTGTGGAAAGCCAGTCCTCCCTCCTCTTGACTCATGTCTCCAAAATATAGCCAATCTAAGACTCCAGGAATAGCTAAAATCCTTTACAGATAATGGTAGTTTTTTGCATTAGAAAAACTTTTTTGGAATGCTGAAAGAATCTAGAAACAAAGAAAAGTCAGTGTTTGGTTTCTGATATCCTTTTTTAGATGTCTACAATCTTCAAAATTCAAAAGATGATTTTTACACAAGAAACTGTCTTACAGCATGCTCATCATTCAACCCTTTTGATATGCTTTTTATCTATTCAAAATAGGGGGTGTTTTTCAGGAGCTGGGTGAATTTCTAGCTTCAAAGTTGCAGGAAAATATATTTCTTTTAAAACAGGCTGGAAGTCTATAACCACTCCTCTCAGCTCCTTAAATATGGTCAATTAAATTTGGAAGAGATATTAGAGTTGAATGATTCTACTCTGATCTCCAACCCATTTGCCTGCCACAATTTAACAATTCATTGAAGCCCTAACTTGAGTAGAAACAGAAATATATTTAGGCTCATTTAAGCCCCTGAATCCTTGGCTAATTATTAGATAGCAGATGACTGACCTGAAAATATCAGGAAAAAGACATTTAAGCCTGAGATTTTATAAAGGCTAGTAACTAGTAGGAACAGTGTACGGGTTGAGAAATATCGGCTGCACAACTTACACATTTATTATAAGCAATTGCATAATAAATAAATTCAAGAAGACATTGGTTCAATAAAAAGTCTTTTGTCTGTCTGGCAGAACAAAGTCTTTCCCCTTCTATTCTCTAAAGTCTTTTGAAATCCTTACTATACAAGATGCACAGGTAGCCGTGCTTCTGAAACAACAGCATTCAGATGAATAGTTCCAAGGATTTAGAGTAAATCTATTGGAAGCACTAGAGCATAGCTGCAGAAAGCAGAGAAGAAACCGTGGTTGGTGGGACCTGATAAGGTGCCTCTTTGAGGGATAGGGTGGTTTGAGTTTGGCTGTGTCCAATACCCATAAAAGGCACTAGATTTAAAAAGTCCAAAAGGGGCTTTTGACTAACTTGACAACTGATGTGCATTATAGCAAGGTCAACCTGATCAAATGCACCATTCAGGGAAGAAAAATGTGCAGTTTTTATATATATATACTTTTTTTTTTCAAGTTAAACAAATGCATGGATAACTGTAATCAGATCACCTCTTCCTGCTGCTCACCCATCCTACATGCTGCTTACCCTCTGATATACAGAACAGTCACTGAAAACTAATTACTGGATACAAATGTAGAATTCTAGAATCAGAAGGACAAAGAATCTATTCCAAGAATAAAAAGTAAGTTTTAACTTACATGGTATCTTAGTTTCCTAAGACTGCTGTAACAAAGTACAACAAATTTAGTGGCTTTAAACAACAGAATTTATTATCACCCAGTTCTGCAGTCTAGAAGTCCAAAATCATGGTGTCGGGCTCCCTCTGAAACCTGTAGGGGAGAATCTCCTTGCCTCTTCTAGTTTCTAGTTACTTGCCACCAGTCCTTAGCATTCCTTGACTTGGGGCAGCAAAACTTCAATTTCTCCTTCTGTCGTCACATGGCAATCTCCCCTGTGTCCATCTGTGTCTCTTCTCCCCTTCTTATAAGGACATCAGTCATTTGAATTAAGGGCCCAACCTACTCCAGTATGACTTCTTTTTCCCTAGGTTTTTAATAGACTGTATTTTTATTTTTTTTATTTTTTTTTTAAAGATTTATTTATTTATTTATTTATCCCCCCCTTGCTGCTTGTGCTTGCTGTGTCCATTTGCTGTGTGTCTTCTCCATGTCTGCTTATCTTCCCCTTGCTGTGAGGTCCCGTTGCATCAGCCCCTCGCGCCGCGCGGGCCGGCCTGCCCTCACAAGGAGGCCCCAGGAAGCGAACCTGGGGCTTCACACATGGTAAATGGGGGCTCTATCGGTTGAGCCACACCCGCTTCCTGTTGTGAGGGCTTGCTGCATCAGCCCACTAGGCTGCGCGGGCCGGCCTGCCCTCACAAGGAGGCCCCGGGTTCGCTTCCCGGGGCCTCCCATATGGTAAACGGGGTCTCTATCCACTGAGCCACTCCTGCTTCCCAATAGACTGTATTTTTAGAGCAATTGTAGGTTTACAGAAAAATTACACAGAAAGTACAGAGTTTCCATACCCTCACATACACACACAATTTTCCCTATTATTAATATTTTGCATTAATATGGTGCATTTTTTACAAATGATGAACCAATATTATTAATTTTTTAAATTGAGAGGTAGGGGTGTGAGGGGCCAGGCCACCCCTCTCACAGCATGATCACTCTACCCTAAAGTGTATTTTATATGAGCACACAGCAAAGCTAGAGGGGTATAATTATATTATTAAACTGAAGTCCATAGTTTACATTAAAGTTCATTCTGTATTGTATGGTTCTATGGGATTTTTTTTTATTCTGATAAAGTACATAAAACTTAACATTTCCCATTTTAACCACTTTCAGATATACGATTCAGTAGCATTAATTACACTCACAATGTCATGCTACCATAACTACCACCCACTACCACAACTTTTCCATCACCCAAAACCAAAACTTTGTACCCATTAAGCAATAACTTCCCATTCCCCTTCCTACAACCCCTGACCCTGGTAACCTGTAATCTACTTTCTGCCGCTAAGAATTTGTATATTCTGGGAAGCGGGTGTGGCTCGGTCGATAGAGCTCCCATTTACCATATGGGAGGCCCCGGGTTCACTTCCCGGGGCCTCCTTGTGAGGGCAGGCCGGCCAGCGCGGCCCGGTGGGCTGACGCAGCAAGACCTCACAACAGGAGGCGGGTGTGGCTCAATCGATGGAGCCCCCGTTTACCATGTGTGAGGCCCCGGGTTCGCTTCCCAGGGCCTCCTTGTGGGGGTGGGCTGGCCCGCGCGGAGCGGTGGGCTGATGCGGCGGGACCTCACAGAGAGGGGAAGATAAGCAGACACAGAAGAAACACACAGCGAATGGACACAGCAAGCACAAGCAGCAAGGGGGGGATAAATAAATAAATAAATAAATCTTTAAAAAAAAAAAGAATTTGTATATTCTAATTATGTAGTATAAGTGAACTCATACAATGTTTGTCCTTTTGTGCAGTATGATCGTGTTTTTTTTTGTTTGTTTTTTATCGTGTTTTAACTTAACTAATTTCACCTGCAGTGACCCTATTTCCAAATAAGGTCACATTCACAGGTATTGGGGTTTAGGATTTCAACATGTGTTCAACACAATTTAACCCCATAACACATAGCAATCATTTGGTGTTAGCTGCTTTGAATGTGATGCTAAGGAAGATTCTAAAGCTACATCTATATCTGGGATCAGTGGGAAACTGTACCTTGATGGCTTGGTTATGCCTCTCTTCAGAGAGACTGAAACAGCTGGGAATAAAACTCCTGAAGCAGAATCTGTTCTATTGAAGAGTACACTGTCTTCCTAAGAATGAAGAAGCAAGAGTGGTAAGCTATAAAATGGAATTTACTTTACATATCCCTGCCAAATTCCGTTCCACAGAAAAAAGAAGTGACCTGGGTGAGGAAAGGGGGTAAAGGGTGGTGAATTTTGGAGTATCTTCCTCAAAAAAAAACCACTAGAATTATCATAAATGAAGTGGGCCTTTGGATATGGATGAGCTCACCAGAGAAAAGATAGTAGGGAATCTTAAAAGCATGAGTCCACCATCAGGAAAACAAAAAAGATAAGAGAAAAAACATCCTAAAAAAGAAGAAAAAAAGCATCCACGAACTAGAAGGGACCTTAGAAACTTCTAATCCAACACATTTATTCTGTTTTTTTCATTTGAACCTTTTATAGAAATTGCCTATCTTTTCATCTCTGCTCTTAGGCATATTAATTCACTGTCATTTTAGAGTTTGTGTCTATTAGCTCCCTTGTCTGGATCGCCTGTGAATCTCTTTGTATTATCTGTTTTCCCCTTGGTTTTTAGTTATTTGGACCTGTCTCCTGGAATCCCACTTAACTCTTAATTACCTTACATTGTGTATGATAATTTACAGAGGCTCTGAATCTGTTAGCTTACTCCAGAGAGGACTTAATTTTCTTCTGAGAAGCAATTAAACCAAAGAAAGATTCAATTAGGAGTTGAGATGCTTTGAAACTGGACTTCTGTCTTTAAGAGGGCTGGTCTAGGTCTGGTTTGCCCTTAATTCTACTGTCTAATCTTTCAAAACTCTCAACTCAAGCATTTACCATGCCCCTTCTTCCTTGGTGGGTGCTGCACAGCAGTTATTTTCTTCCTAGCCCCATGAGAAAGCTGAATACTCGGGGTTACCAATTTCTACCCAGCCCCTCAACCCTGCCTACAAAACAGCAAAAATCTAGATGGGAAAAGTCGTGACAAATTTCAGGATTGCCTCGATATGCTTTCCTTCTCCCTGTCTTGGCCCCTCAAGTCCTGGCTACCTTGGCTACTTTCTGATGATATCAAACAGCTATTTGTATATTTCATTCAATTTTATACCTGGTTTTGGTGAGATAATTGATCTGATATAAGCTTTCCATCATAGTCAGAAGAAGAAGTATCTTTTACTTTTAATAGATTCCGTTTTCCACTATTGAATGGAATAAAAATTTATAACAAAATTGAAAAAAATCACCCATACTCCTACCATCTTGACGTATAAATATTAGCATTTTGGTATTTGGTATTTCCTTTAAGGTGTTTCCTTAAATTCTTTTCTTTTCTCCTATGCATTTGTATAGGCCTTTTAACTACATTGTAATAATAGTACAAATACAATTTTATATCCTAGCAGGAACTCGAAGGAAAAGTTTACAAAATTTTTTAGATCTCTTTAGTAGGTGGTGTGAAGACTCAAACAGATATAATCTGTGATACCAATGATTTTATGATCTGATTAATGAAAACAAGTATATATAACACTTAAAGGTTTCCAAATCACTGATAAGGCAAAATCTATTCTCTAATTGCTCGCCCTAGTAACAAATAACAATGAAATTATTTTCCATGTTTTCATAAACAAGGGGTCCAAGGGAACTTTAAACCTAAAAATTGTATAAATGACCAAACTAACATCACAAAACAAAAACAAATGGATTTTCTAAGCTTTTGCTTAAGCTTCCATTGCTTCTGAAAAATCTATAAAATTGTTTTCTTCCCTCCTTTCATTTATAATAACTTTCCAGTAGTAAATCCTCTATGCATATTTGTGAGCCATCAGGCTGGCTTTTTGCTGACTTATATATCTGGTTAATTTAAAATTGAGCCACCAAGGTACTAAACTGACCACAGCCCCTACTTCTGATGAGCTGTTACCTTGTGAAGTCAATGTGCTAAGGACAGACTTTCACAGCAGGGATTCTCCACATCTATGCTGTATAAGTAATTATTTATGTTGTAATAGATTTTTTGCTAAACAGAGTCAGCACTTTGTAGTGTCAATGTTTAATCCCTCTTCCCTCTGAAGTTTTATATCCACTCGTGTCATGGAATCAAGCATCATGCCCTGGACCCGATTCTTCAGGCCAGAGAGGACCAGGAGGGGCTCACGGCATTTATCATCCTGCCAGACCTGATGAGTAGCTGTCTTCAGGGAGATATCCATTCCACAGTAGCTCAACTGCTTAGCCAACAAATCCGTAAAGCCCCAGGTCAGGTCTTTTAAAGTCTTTCTTCCTGCCCACTTCATAATGCTGGGGAGGAGCTCCAGCTGTTTGCTGTTTGATTGGTTGCCCCACCTGTCAGTTTAAGGGGCCTATGGTGAGGCCTTTTGAGGGTATCCGGAGCTTTTCCTTCACCCCAAACTGGATTATTCTCATGACCAGGGGCTCCCGGGATCCATCAGGAGGTTTCCTGTCGGGGTCTCACGGCCACGTGGTCTGCTGGCCATGTTGTCTGTCGGCCATGTTATCTGCCGGGCCTCAGCCGCCTTTCCCCTTTCACTATGCTAACCTGCCTCAATATTATTATTTATCTGAGTGGTTGTAGAGAAATTGAATGAAAATGTGGTCAGTCTTTTTTTGCTTTGATTGTGTATCACATATATTTTAACCTGGTTAATATGTATGATTCTAAAGGTTTCTAAAAAGCAAAGTATAAAATTATGAAAAAATATTTAAGGCAAATTCATTCTTCTTAATAAAGGGACTCAGCTGTCTTTATTTACATATGCAAATTGTAATTTATTTACAGGTAAAGCATGGTATGATATGAAATTTATGTTCCAAAGAAAACACTACTAATAATATCTTGAGTTCTATAATATCTATCATAACCAGCATAAACAAATTAACAAACTCATTAAGAAAAATAATAACAAATCATGAAGTTGAGAGATGCTTCATATGTCACATGGGACCTTCATTTGCCCCAATGTTTTTGATCAGCAGCTCAGGGAAGTGACACTTGTTCTACCCTTATTTTGTACAATCCCTAGATTTCTTCAAAATGTATATAAAGTAATCCTTTGACACATTCCCAGACATCCACAAATTCTCCAATTTGTTAACACATAATTGTTTTTGATAATTCCTGGCTCTCATCCCAATCATGTTTTCATCAAAAGTAACATGTTTGCTGAGCAATTCTTCACATAACTGAAGTTTTATCCTTCTCAATGGAAATTTTCTCACACACACACATACACACACACACACGGCTAATGTAGTATGAAAATTAGCAGAGAACAATAAAACTTTAAAACTACGTTGAAAGAAGTGAATGTGGCTCAAACAGTTGGGTGCCCGCCTACCACATATGAAGTCCCAGGTTCGGTTCCCTGGTGCCTCCTAAAGAAGATGAGCAAGACAACGAGCTGACGCAATGGGCTGGTGCAGCAAGCTGACATAACAAGATGATGCAACAAGATGACATAACAAGGAGACACAATGAGGAAACACAATGAAAGACACAGCAAGCAGGGAGGGAGGTGGTTCAAGCGATTGGGCGCCTCCCTCCCACATGGAAGGTCCCGAGTTCAGTTCCTGGTACCTCCTAAAAAAGAAGACGAACAGACAGAGAGCACACAATGAACAGAAACAGAGAGCAGATAGCTAACACAAACAAAGAGGTGGGGAGGAGAAATAAATAAATAAAAATCTTTTAAAAAAATAAAAACAACTACATTGAAGCGAGCAGTTGTAGCTCAGTGGATGAGCACCTGCTTCACAAAGTCCCAGGTTCTATCCCCAGTACCTCCTAAAAACAAAACAAAACAAAAAAACTACATTGAGATACAGCGCTGGATGGCTGTCTAGGCTCAGTTGGAAGCAAATGATGGACTCTCACCCACTCTCCTTTACCCAACCCAAATTATAGCTTTTCAAATGTCACACACTCTCATTTACCCAACCCCAAATCACACCTTTTCAAACTCACTATAAAGTGCATGTCATGAACCTGGGGAATCCAACAGAAATCACTGCAAACTGCAAATGTCAAATCCTTGAAGGGCAAAGATCAATTGTTATCGACTATTCGATAATGATGTATGCTCGCAGTCTGGCATATAAATATTCTTGGAAAGGCTTTAAAAAGGCAGTAGACGGACTATGGAGGCTTAAAATGGACGCATTTAGCATTCAGAAAACAACAACATTGTGGAATTTCAAAAGATTTGCTTTGAAAAGTGGCTTGTACAAGTAGAGAGGCTCTACTAAACAAGCCTTAGAGATTCTAAATCAAATCTTACTCTTCGTTATGCAGGTTCTATCTTTAAGGGATCATGATAGTGGGTGGTATGTTTAATATTAGCATTTCTGACATATAAGAGCAAGATCCTATTTTATTCTACTCATATTTATAGAAGATTTGTTTCTATAACTACTTATTTTTGTAAATGTGACATTTTAGTTCTTTTAAAACCTTCCTAAAGGTACAGCACCTAAGAAAAAAACTGACCAATTTTTTAAAAAGCTTATCAAAGAAACCCAAGTAGAAAAGCTATGAAATATAACAATTATCATTTATTATACCAATAAATATCGACTTCCATAGCTTAAATCAAAGTCTAAGCTAGGAAAAAAATTTGAGCAATGATCAAGGAAAATGTATTTCTTTTAAAAAAACAATAATAATAATTCTTCCTATTCCTTTAAAATTTTCAAAGGATCACTAGAGTAATCCAAGTAAACCATAGAAAGAAATGGGTGGCAAATGACAGTGATAGGATTACAGCACAGTAATTTTGGAGCCTAGAATATAATGAAATGAAACTCTAGAACTATAGATTATAAGAATATAGGAACTACTAATGGGAAGTATTAGGCTTTTCTCACTGGCTCAAAGACACACCCAAATTGCCCAAACATGACAAACTTGTTTCCTACCTAGAGTGTATTAAATCTTGAAAAATTCAAAGACATACAAAGAAAAACACCGTCTTGTGTAGATTGAGAAAACCCGTACGGCTTGCATTGCAAGAGAATGAATACTTTCCTTTACCAGTGTTTGCAGCACTAGACAATTTTGAAAAAAATATGTGTCCAAGCTTTAAAAGAGTAAAAAAGCCTTCTGCACTCACCCTGATGTTCTTTGTATTTGATATCTGTCAAGTACCAAGGGATGAAAGACAAAAGTAAATGGGGGAAGGGAGAGAAATGCATCCCAGCAATTTGTTTAGGCTTCATCTCTGCCCCACATTGATCAGAATAGGCATGGAGGTCTGTCAGTCTTTCTCTGTTGATGAAATCAGGGGCAAGAATTGAGTAAAAAAAAAGCAGGGGGAGCAGGGGTTGGACATGCACTTAAAGAGCAGGATTTTTTTAGACTTGGGAACTTTTGTGTGACAGCTGGTTAGCTGTTACAAAGCAAGAAGTCTAATATTGACTCTTCTATTCTTTGTCACAATACATAGCATTCCAGGAAGTCTATCTTGGGGCAAGTCAGTTCAGCATTCTGAGCCTCAGCTTTGCATCTACATAATGAATAAACAGATTATCACTGTCTTCAGTCCCAGCTCTAAAAGGCCTTCAACGTGTAAACAGAAAAAACTCTTGCATATATATACATGAGTCTAGGTTTCTTCTATTGTCCTTCCTTCTAAGTCAAAACCATTGCTTGGATTCATGTTCTCTGCAGGCTAACAAAAGTAACATATGCAATTCATTTATGATTCTCAAGAGTGAAGTATACTAGGTGGGAAATTATATACTTGGATCATATGGGCAATTAACCAAGCTTTGTCAATTGAAGTAGTGACAGCTATTAATCATATCTTTTAATTCTTCTCTTTTTTATTTGGTTATTACTTGTATAACAATTTTCTGATCACTTTACTTTTTCTCAATATTTTTTTTTCTTCAGAAAATCCTAACTGAGCTCTTACTGACGTTTGTTTATGCTGAATAATTTGCCCCCTGGAAACTCTTGCTTCATTTCATTTCAGTCTTCTAGTTTCCTGATTGTAGCTACATCTGCTGATTTTAACCAGTTTGCTTTCAAGGGTCTAGGCAGACATGAAATAAAATTACTTACTCACACTCCAGCCCTATAACCTCTAAATTATGGTAGAAAACAATTTGCTATGTGGTAGAGCTTGGAGGCATCTTATAGACTATAGGGTCCAGCCCCAGCCCTTCTATAAGTGAGACGACTAAGGCAAAGAAAGGGTAAGGAATTTGCTCAAAAACCCAGACCTGCTAAATTTTGACAGTGTTCTTTGTTCCACAATATGCAGTGCTATCTGGAAGATCAAATAGAGTAAAAAAAAATCATCATCAGGTAGTTACATTTCAGAGAGAGAGAAAGAGAGAAAGAGAGCACTCCATTCATCCAAGAGCATTGTTCTGAAAATACCACATATCTGCTGTTCTCCATCTATGCCCTTATCTAAAGAATTGTGGAGTTGAATTAAATCAGCAGATTTTCAAATGTATTCACAGAATCCCTAGGATTTTTAGGACGCTCCTCTAGGGGTCAAAGGGAGATTCCACCTTTATGAATTTTCTATATTTGGCATTTCAATAAGACTTAGTGGTTTTTTTTCTTAGATTCTACTAAAAATAACAACTCTGTATTGTTTCAATGTTCCTTTGGTTGCTGACCATTGTTATATCATGTCTGCAGCACCCTACTGAGTTCTCTGCCCTGATTTTGAGTCCATTGCACCAAACTAATCACTTTATTACCGTCATCACTGATCGCTAGAAATTCCATACAAAGGTTCAATAACAGGCCTATTAGTCAGTGTTTTCAGTGGAAAACAACAGAATCCCCTCTGGTTAATTAATGCAGAAAAGAGATGTATTAAAGGTATTGGGTAACTTGAAAGATCAGAGGGAGACTAGAGGCTCAATTTCCAGGAAAAAGCCCCTATTCAATGCCACAGAATTAGCCTAATGAGGAGACTGCTGCTAGTACTGCTGCTTTCTCTCAGAATGAAATTCCAGAACTTGACTTTACTGTACCTGTTACAGCCTGAAATACAATTGCTACTTCTTAACACCTCTGCCACATCCTGAATGTCAGCTGCCTATGCAGCCATGTAAACCAGGCAATGGAAGCCAGCACTACCCAGTCTCCTCATGCTTTCTTTCAAACCAAGCCCACACAGGCATGTCTGGTTACAAGCACAAAATCCCACATATATGCCCTAAATTCAAGGGACACTGAGATGTGGAAATTCCCCAAACATGAAAAGGCTTTTCAAAAACTGATGGGGGGTAGCTGATGTGGCTCAGTGGTTGAGCACTGGCTTCCTGCATACGAGGCCCCAGGTTCAATCCCCAGCCCCAGTACCTCAAAAA
>JAQZBX010030947.1:0-26565 GCA_029593785.1 Cabassous unicinctus
TCCAGTTGCCAAGCTTCGCGAAAGTTCTCAAATTTGAAACTCCTGCACCAAACCATTACAACGTAAGACCATTGCGTGTGCTGGCTAAATATATATTGAATGGATGGTTTGCTAGAAAAGAAAGAGAAAAGATATCAAGTGGAGGGTTGGGAATAAGCATTTAATTGGTAAACCCGTTAGCATTTGTTGACTACCCGATGGGTACGTGAGGCTGTGCAAGACTCTTGCAGAGAATTTGCAGAACCCAGAGAAATGTATGGGCAGCATGGAGGCAAGTATGGAGCTATGGAAGACCAGTGCCCTGGGAAATATTTATCCTTATCATTCTTATCATATAATCTTTCTTGAACCCAGTTTTCTCATCTGTAATAATGAGATATATTATTTACCACTTTATCTGCAGGCACTATCCATTTAATTTTGTAGGTCCTTGTGTGAAAATAAACTAAGCTCAGCTCTGCCACTTTCTGTGTGGCCTTGGGCAAGATGCCTAACTTGAAATGACTCATTTTATTGAACTGTAAAGTGGAGATACTTTTCTCCTCATAGTGTTAATGCAAATATTAAATGAAATAAATTATGCTGAGTTCATAGCACAGTACCTGGCACACAAAGACTGCACAATAAATGGAGATTGGTAGGGGTGTCTTTGAACAACTCACATTACCTCTTGAGCCTCAGTTGTAAAATAGAATTAATAATACTTGCCCTACAGGGTTATTATAAGAAAATAAGACAATGAATATGAAAGCCCTCTGAAATGCATAAGACATAGATCATACATAAGGTATTCATGTTATTATGCCATGTTTCAAAATATTTTGGCCTTAGAATACTTAATCATCAACTTTTTTCTTTTATAATGGTTATAAATATTATTTATTTTTGTGATTACTAAGATTTTGCCTTGACTTTCAGGGAAGAGTAGGGAGCTCCTGGACTTGGTCTTTTCACGGAAACATCTATTAAACAGGCAGGTCCCTGGCCAGCTGCTGCAGACAGAAAGGGACATAAAAATCCTCTTCTGGAAGAACAGGGATGTGCTCAGCCAGCCACTGATGAGGGCTTTTGTTTAGTGAATTTAGATTGCTGGGTCCCAGCTCTGAGGGCAGCTATTGTTACAATCCAACTTGGACAAAGGTAGCAGCAGCCATTGTTTCAACTCTCCCCAGACAGGGGCGGAGGCAGTGGAGATTTAAAGACACAGGGCTTCCTCAAGGCTGTTGGGGAAAAGCTGAAGAGCTCCATTTGTTGAGAAGGCCAGGAAAACTCAGCTTTGGGGAGCTGTTGGAGAAGTTTTTGGTGCCCTTCCTGACCCCCTCCACAAGGAACTTTGAGGCCAGTCTGTGCTCCTATGTGGTCTCTAGACCTCTTTTGTCTAGGAAAGACTGAATTGGGAACACCCTCCCTGGAGTGACCCTCTTCCCAGAATTTGCCCTTCAGGCAAAAGTAGCATGAAACAATGAAAGGGATATAAAAATCTATAAAGATGAACAGTCGGGGACAAAGGCCTGCCAGCTTCAGATACCTGGGAGAGGGAGGTTTGTCGCCTGGGAAACAGAAGGTCTAGGTAAAGAGACAGAAATTTTATAAAGGAACCAAACCGAACTATTGGAGTTGAAGAGCACAATAACTGAAATGAAAAATTCCCAGGAGAGTTTCAAGAGCAGAATGGAGCTGGCAGAAGAAAGAATCCATGAACTTAAAGACAAGACACTTGAAATGAGTCAAGGCTGAAGAGCAGAAAGGAAAAAGAAATATAAAAGCAAAAATAGCCTAAGACAGCTCAGGGACACCATCAAGTGCACCAACATATACATTATGGGAATCCCAGAAGGTGAAGAAAGAAAGGGCTAGAAGGAATAGTCAAAGAAATAATGACAGAGAATGTCCAAAACTTAGCAAAAGACCTGAATATGCACTTCTAAGAAGCTCAGAGAACACCAAACAGGATACACCCCATCTTATGTTGATCACACTGTCAAATGCAAAAGTCAAAGAATTCTGAAAGCTGCAAGAGAAAAACAATGTTTTACATGCAAGAGAATCCCAATAAGATTGTCGATTTCTCATTAAAAAAACCATGGAGGCACAGTGGCAGTGGGTTGAAGTACTTAAAGTGCTGAAGGAAAACAACTGGCAACCAAGAATTTTATATCTGATGAGATGTTCCTTCAAAAATGAGGGCGAGATTAAGATATTCTCAGATAAACAAAAGCTGCAAGGAGTTCTTCACCGTTAGACCTGCCTACAAGCAATGCTAAAGGGATCTCTTCAGACTGAAACAAAAGGACACCAGACAGTGGTTCAAAGTAGCATCAAGAAATAAAGACCTGGGTAATTATAAATGCCTATATTATTGTATTGTATTGTTTGGTATGTAACTCTGCTTCTTACTTCCTACAGGTGCTAAAATGCAAATGCATGCATACAATGTATTGATAAATCTAGATTTTTAGACATACAATGTACAAGGATATAACTGTTAACATGTACAAAAAATGGTGGGGTGTAAGTGGGGTACAGGAAAAGTATATGTACATGCTATTGAAGTTAAATTGGTATCAAACCAAATATAATTGTTATATATGTAGGATGTTAAATTTTAACCCTATGGTATCCACAAGGAAAACAGATGAAAAATATATCCAGATCGAAAAGAGAAGGCACTCAATATGGTACAACACAAGAATGCAAATAAATATAAAATAGGCTTTAATGGAAGTGAGGGACAAAAAAGATACAAGACTTAAAAACCTATAAAGGCTAAATAGCAAAATGGCAGAAGAAAGTCCTGTATTATCAGTAGTGACCTTAAATGTAAACATATTAAACTCTCCAGTCAAAAGGTAGAGATTGGCAGAATGGATAAAAAAAAAAAAAAAAAAAAAAAAAAAAAAAAAAAAAAAAAAAAAAAAGCATGACCCAATGATATGCTCTCTGTAAGAGACTTACATTAAAGTCAAAGGTAAAAATAGGTTTATGGTGAAAGGATGGAAAAAAAACAAGCCATGCAAATAGTAGCCAAAAGAGAGCTGGCTTGGCTATAGACTTTGTTTTTGTTTTTTGCTTTTTGTTGGAATAAATTTCTTTCATCTGTCTGTAAACAAGGTGTTCAATAGTTATGGCATTTTAAAAATGCATGTTAAATCAGATGAATTAGACTGTATCCCAGATGTAACAAAGTTCAGGGAAAGAAATGAACAAATCAGTAACAAGATTTGTTTTTAAATCTGTATATTAACCACAAGGCCCAAACAATAAAAGCAAATACTGGAATGTCCCTAAAGTAGTGCCATTCGAAAGAAATCTTCAATAGGTCAGTTAAAATCCATCTCACAATAGCAACAGTTCACTTTAATAGTATGGCACAGAATACACATGAAAAAATTTCATCACAAGACTGCCAAGCCCACAGTAATGCATCTTCATATAAAATCTCAAGCTGCAAATAAAAATTGGTCCTATGAAGAACAATATGGACACACTCCAGATGGTTATGTTGAGATACCTAATGTCCGTAATGGCAGCCTTTTACAGTTTTACTAAAAAGTAGAGCTGGTGTGCAAAGAAAAAGGTAGGAACCAAAAATCTGAGCTATTGCAATGATGGAATGTCCCTGGGGATTCGATCAGTATGGTTACTGTAAGGTCATGTGAGGAAGTGCCTTTTGCTCTTGTTTTGCAGTTGCACTCTTCATATGTCCTATAGATACTATGAAAAAAGGTTTGTGTCTATTCAAGTGCAACAAGAATACTAAAAGCAAATTACTGCAGCTTTCAATAGCTCATCAACAAAAGGGATATTAATTGCACATGGATCATTCTCCAGGCTTGACCATATGTTGGGTCACAAAACAAATCTATTTCAATAAATTCAAAAATATTGAAATCATACAATGTATATTCTCCAACCACAATGGAATGAAGCTGGAAATCAGAGGGAGAAAGGGAAAATTAAAAAATATGTGGCAATTAAATAACATACTCTTAAACAACCAATGGGTTAAAGAGGAAATCAGAAGCAAAATTAGGAAATATATTAAGGTGAATGAAAATGAAACTACAACGTACCAAAACTTATGGGATGCAGCAAAGGCAGTGCTGAGAGGGAAATTTATATCTCTAAATGCTTAACATTAAAAAAGAAGAAAAGGCACCCAGTGAAGTGGCCGTGGCACCCTCAGGTGAGGGCGATAGCAGGGAGGGCGATAGCAGGGGCAGTGGCAGTGGCTTTGGGTCATGGCTGGATGGACGGTAGGAGGCACTAGGTGTGACTGAGCCATGTACGGTGCCTCCCTCCTGGGTGTCCTGCAGGAGAAGGAGGAGGAAGGAAAGCTGGATGCTCTGCAGGGCATCCTCTCTGCTTTCCTGGAAGAAGACTCCCTCCTCAATAGTTGCAGGGAGATTGTGGAAGGATGGTTGAAAACTCAGAAAGTTGTCACCAAAGTGAAAAAAGAAGATGAGGTACAGGCTTTTGGCACCCTAATTGAGAAGCAGGTGCGGGTCATGGTGAAGCCCAGGATGGTGTCAGAAGAGGAGAAGCAAAGAAAAGCTGCCCTCTTGGCCCTGTATGCTGATGTGACAGATGAAGAGGATGAAGCAGATGAGGAGGCTGATTCAGGTGCCATCACAATGATCATTGGTTCTGACAAATCTCTGTTCTGAAACATCAATGTGGAAGATGTCCTCAGTGCTTGAAAACTGGAGTGAGACTCGCTTCGGGATGAAACCCAATGAAAGAAGGAGCAGGACCAGCTGCAGAGGGAGAGGGACGAACTAGCCAAACAGGAGTGCAAGGAAAGGGCAAAGAAAAGGACACAGAAAGGGGATTGAAAGCGATAACCTTGGCCCACTCTCTCCCTTCTCCCATGAACTTCATCAAAGGAAGAAGTGGTTGTGCACACGTGTTATTTAAGAGAAACAAAAGAACATTGCAAAGTGGTTTTCCAAGGCATTTCTCCTTTCGTTTCCATGGTCAAAGGGAAATCACAAATGCTTTAATTACAAAACATGCCATGTCTCTGTGACGCGGGTAACCAGAATATTGTAATCCCTATCTGTTCCAAAGAGTTGGAATGGGGGCAAACTTTCGTTTTTAATACTGAACTCCTGTGCTCCTTGTGGCCACTTTAAAAAGTCTTCCCTCACCATGGTCAGAAAGCTACTAACAGTTACAGTTTTCAGTCGGATCGAGCAGAAACCAGCATTCCTTCCCTGAGATGAAATGAGGGAGTATTTGCTTCAGAGGCAGTATCTATCCACTAATGTAGTGTGGTTTTATGGCTGAAATAGAAAGCTAATGAAGAGTTCTTCCTGGATCTAGATTTTGTGGCAGCAAACTAGGAAAACTGGAAGAAATTCCTTGGGGGCTATTCTCAATTTGAGAATGTTTTTATTAAAAAGTTTCAGCCTTTCAGAAGAAAGGAAGTATCTTTTAAATACATATTTTTGTCTCATCTAGGCTTTGACTTTAAGAAAGATGTGTCAGTATTTGGTACAAGTTTATCATCATTTATTAGAGTCATTTTTTCAAATCATGGGTCCTCTTGAGTGCTGATAGAGATTTTAATCCATTTGTCCTAAAACGTATGAGAATAAAGACCTGATATTTCCTGGTTTAGAGAAACTGGAGCAATCACTCTTTTAAGTAAGAAACACTGGAAACCTGCTAACACAAAGATAATTTAATAATGTATACAGTAGGTGCTCAACAAATTTACTGAATGAGTGAATGGAAAAACTGGGAGAGTCAAAAGTGAGCAGGAGCTCTCCATTTCCACTTTTGTCACAAGCTACATTCAATTGTAAATAAGGCCATTTTCTACTTCAAGCCACAGACTGTCAAGAATCTTGAAGACTGCAATTTCACTGGCAAAACAGAAAGTAGATAATTTATACCAGGGTTCTGCAGACTGCTTGCCCTCAGGTCAGATTTGGCCTGGCCTGTTTTTGCATGGTACAAGCTAACATTGGTTTTTATGTATTTGAAGGATTGCTTAAAAAAAAAATGTGGCAGAGACCTTATATGGCCCTCAAAGCCTAAATTATGTATTATCTGACCCTTTACAGAAAGAGTTTGCCAGCCTCTGTTTTATACCATTAACTATGAGATTAACAAAACTTTTTACCTTTGTTCAGAAGGTAAAAAGATGTATGGTTATGGAAAAGGAGATATGTCTTGCCTCTTCATACACTCCTATAGCTATGACATTGCAAAACTAAAAAAAAATCCACCTTTTTAAAAAAATAAACTTTATTAAAACAAACAAACAAAAAAAGACTTCAAATCAGAGACCTAACCTCAAAAGTGGAAGAAATAGAAAAAGAAGAACAAACTAAACCCAATGCAAGCAGAAGGAAGGAAATAACAAAGATTAGAGCATAGAAAAATAAAATAGAAAACAAACAAAAAATAGAAAACAACAAAACCAAAAGTTTTTTCTTTGAGAAGATTAAGAAAATTGACAAACCTTTAGCTAGATGACAGAAAAAAAAAAAAGCAAAAAACAGAGAGAAGGTAAAAATAACAAAAATCAAATGAAAAGGGAAACATTACTACTGATCCCATTGAAATTAAAAGGGTTGTAAGTGGATACTATGAACAACTATATGCCAATAAATTAGATAACCTAGATGAAATGGATAAATTCTTAGAAACACATAAACTATCTACATTGACTCAAGAAGATATAGAAGAGCTCAACAAACCAATTACTAGTAAAGAGATTACATCATTAATCAAAAGCCTCCCATCAAAGAAAAGCCCAGGACCAGATGGCTTCACAGGGGAATTCTAGCAAATATTCCAAGAAGACTTAACTCCAATTCTGCTCAAACTCTTCCAGAAATTAGAAGAGGAGGGAACACTCCCTTAACTCATTCTTTGAGTCCAATATCACCCTCATACCAAAGCCAGATAAAAATAACACGAGAAAAGAAAACCACAGGCCAACATCTCTTATGAATATATAGGCAAAAATCCTCAAGAAAATACTAGCAAAGCAAATCCAACAGCCTTTCAGAAGAATTACATACCATGATCAAGTGGGATTTATCCCTAGTGTGCAAGGTTGCTTCAACATAAGAAAATCAATTAATATTATACACCACATTAACACAGTGAGGGAAAAAAACCACATGATCATCTCAATTGATGCATAAAAGGCATTGGACAAAATCCAGTGCCCATTCTTGGTAGAAACACTTAGAACACTAGGAATAGAAGGAAACTCATCACCATAAAGGGCATATATGAAAAGCCCACAGCTAACATCCTACTTAATCGAAATTCCAACAGCCTTCTTTGCAGAAATGGAAAAGCCAATCATCAAATTTATATGGAAGGATAAGGGGCCCCAAATAGCTAAAGCCATCTTGAAAACGAAGAATGAAATTGAAGGACTCACACACTTCCTGATCTTAAAACTTATTAAAAAGCTACAGTAATCAAAACAGCATGATACCAGCACAAAGACAGACATATAGACCAATGGAATGGAATTGAGAGCTCAGAAATCAACCCTCACATTTGTGACCAGCTGATTTTTGAAAAGGTGACAAAGACTACTCAATTAGAAAAGAATAGTCTCTTCCACAAATGGTGCTAGGAAAACTGGATCTCCATTTGCAAAAACAAAACAATACAAAACAAAAAACAAAGATGGAGGACCCCCCCTCACACCGTATACAAAAATCAACTCAAAATGGATCAAAGACCTAAATTTAAGAGCCAAATATAAAAAGAAATCCTCAACTTAACAAACAACCCAAATTTAAAATGGCCAAAAGACTAGAACAGACATCTCTCCAAAGAAGATATACAAATGGCCAGAAAGCACATGAAAAGATGCTCAACATCATCAGCTGCCAGGGAAATGCAAATTAAAACCAATATGAGGCACCATTTCACACCTATTAGAATGGCTGATTTTTTTAAAAAAGGAAAATAACAAGTGTTGGAGAGGATGCAGAGAAATAAGAATACTCATTCATTGCTGGTGACAATGTAAAATGGTGCAGCCGCTGTGGAAGACAGTTTGGCAGTTCCTCAGAAAGCTAAGTATAGCACTACCATGACCCAGAACCCCACTACTAGGTAGGTACCCCAAAATAATTGAGAGCAGGGACTTGAACAGATATTTGCACACCAATGTTCATAGCAACATTATTCACTATTGCCAAAAGATGGAAGCAACCCAAGTGTCCATCAACCAATAAATGGATAAATAAAATGTGGTATATACATACAATAGAATATTATTGAGCTGTAAAAAGAAGTGAAGTCCTGATAGATGTGACAACATGGATGAATCTTGAAGACATCATGATGAATGAAACAAGCCAGACACAAAAGGACAAATATTGTATGATCTCATTGATTTGAAATAATTAGAATAAGCAAATTCATAGTCAGAATCTAGAATACAGGTTATCAGGGGATGGAGTGGGGATAGGGAATGGGAAGTCAAGACTTAAAATTCCTCTTTGGAATGAGGGAAATGGTTTGGTAATGACTGGTGGTAATGGTAGCATAACATTGTGAATGCACCTAACAGCACTGAAACATATACCTGAATGTGGTTAAAAGGTGGGATGTTAGATTGCATATATGGTAACAGAATAAAAATTAAGGGAAAAAATCCATGGAACTACACTACACAAACAGTGAGCCCTAAGTTACACTATGGACTTCGATTAATAGTATAATTATAAAAATGTGCTATCGCCAACTGTAACAAATGTTCCACACCAGTGCCAGGTGTTAGTGGTGGGGTGAAAAATGGGAATCCTGTATTTTATGCATGATTGTTCTATAAACTCACAACTAATGAAGGAAAAAAAGAAAAAAAAGATTTTGCCCACCTTCTATAATTGATTCAATCAGTTATAGTGTGCTCAAAGCAATCTTACTGCCTGCTAGTCCAGCACTGTCCAATAGAAACATAACACGGCCTACATATGTAATTTAAAATTTTCTAGTGACCACTTTTAAAAAATAAAAAGAAATAGGTGAAATTAATTTTAATAATATATTTTATTTAACCCAGTATATAAAAATATTATCTTTTTAACATCTAATAATATAAAAATTAATTCAATATTTTGTATTATTTTCTTAGTACTAAATCTTCAAAATCCAGTATATATTTTCCACTTACAGAGCTTCATTTAGACCAGCCAGTGCTCAGTGGCCTCATGTGGCTACTGTATTGGACAACTCAGTTCTAGATAGTCTTTCCCTGGGTAACCAGAAGCTTGAAAATAATGATATTGATAGAGCACTACTAAGAGTTATTCATTCATCATCTTATTTAATACTCACAAGAATCTGTGAAGTGGATTATCTTATTTCCGATTTACAGAAGAGGAAATGGAGGCTCAGAGACGTAAAGGGACTTGCCCAAAGTCACCCAGCACAAAGGCACCATTTGTGCAGGTGCCATCAGTGAACACAGGTGGATGGCTGCAGTGGAAAGCTGGGGAGTGATCAGAGTCACCATCTTCTGGCCCTGCCAGGCTTTCCTTCATGGGTCCTATGGCTACTCTGTGCCAGGCTGGTGATATAGTGGTATCCTCATGGAGATTAAATTTCAGTGGGGAACTCAGACAAGAACCAGTAAATAGACAATCAAAATAATTACAAGCTGTAATCAGCTGTGAGGGAGATAAAAGGTAGGCACCTGAGAGAGAATATGGGGTGAGGGGAAGGTTGCAGGGGGTCCAGCTGTGCCCATACTCTAGACTGGGTAGTCGGAAAAGGCTCCAAGGCTAAGACTCAAGGATTGAGGGAGCCAGAGTTGGGGGTGGGGTGGGCAGTGGGAACAGCATGTGTAAAGGTCCTGGGACAGCAAAGAACTTAGCCCATGAAGAACTATCAGAAGGCTAAAAGGCCAGGGTAGTATGAGCTAAGACAAGAGGGGAGGGGATGAGGTCAGACAGATAGGCCGGGGTTGGTTTATGCAGGACCCAAAGGACCCTGGGAGGGAGTTTGAATTTTGTTCTGTGTGCTGAGAAGCCTTTAAAGTGGGTTGGGAGGTGATCTGATGTACTTTTACAAAAAGTTTCCTCCAGTAGAGAATGGATTGCAGCATGCATTAGGAATGGACTTTGGGAAAACAGTTAAGAGGTTGTTACGCTAAGGTGAGAAAGGACGAGGACTGATTCAAGGCAGTGATAAGAAAGGTGCTTGGCCATGGTGGCTTGATCATTACCAAGAAAGGGCAGGTCACTTGGGAAACAGGTGCATGTGCCAGCTCCTCTGTGTGAACGGCCCTCTCTGTGTCTTCCTGGCTGCATTATGCTGCAGGCAGCTGTCGTTAGGGTTTCACACATCTGCCCCCCAAGCCCACTGCACACACCTTCACCCAGCTTCACATCACCAATGCCCAGCACAGGGCCTGCTATGCAGTAAACATGAAATCAGAGAAGTAACTTCCCAGCAGTATGTGGTTGTTCATCTAGAAATGATTGTTTCCCATTGTCCTTCTGCCAATAGATCACTTTAGGTGCATGTTTTTCGTTCATTATTGTTTTAATGTGACTCTAAAAATAATGTATGCTCATCATAAAATAGTCAAACATTATAGAAACTTATAACTAGGAAGTGTAAGTCCCTCATAATTCCACTCCCCAAAGCAAACCACCATCAAAAATCAGGTGCATGTGTGCTGGTGTTCACAGCAGCATTATTCACAATAGCCAAAGTGCCCTTCAGTGGGTGAATGGATGAACAGAACGTGCTGTATATGTACAATGGACATTGGCTGGGCATAAAAAGTAATGAAGTACTGATACATGCTACAATATGGATAAACCTTGAAAACATTACACTACATGAAATCAGCCAGACACGATGGGACAAATATGATCTTATTTCACTTACATGAAATATCTAGAATTAGGCAAACTCATAGAGACAAAGTAGATCAAAGGTTACCAGGGGCTGGAGAGAGGAAGGAATGGGGAGCTATTGCTTAATGGCACAGAGTTTCTGTTTGTGCTGATGAAAAAGTTTTGGAAATAATGGTAATGGTTACACAACATTGTGACTATATTTCATGCTACTGAATTGTACACTTAAAATGGTTGAAATGATGAATCCAAAGGGGTCTAGTAGGCACATAAATGAACAAACATGCAAACCAGGTGCGATTTCTTTTGTATTCTCTTCTCCTTCCAGTATTAGCATCATCCACTCCACGGTACAAGTGCTGCATTTACCCCCTGACCATGTCCTAGACTTCTTTCTGTGGCAATACAATAAATCTGCATCGTGCTTTTTCACCTGCCAGTGGGGCTGAATATTTTCCTAGTCTAATAGCAACACACACTCAGGGAATACAAAAATTCTCCCCTTTTCAGTTGCTTTCCCGTCTGGGCAAGGACTAAAGCCTTGGTCTGTTTTGTCTACAGAAGGCAGGAGAACAATGGTTGAGTCAACTGGCGAGGAGTGGAAATGCGCTAATCCTGTTAGCCACGCTGAACACAGAGGCCTGGCAAGGCCTTTCTTCCCCTTTGCTTACCATGAGCCCCCACTTCTTTATTCGAATCCTTGTCCTCCATACCGTGTTATTAGCTCCCCTCTGGCGACCTGGCTCCTCTCCCTGGGTCCAGTAATTAGCCTGTTCCATCTGATCTTTTTGTTTGACTTCTCTGCAAGCAGCCTAGACTTTAGGACCCTGGGAAAAGCTAAATTCCTCTGCCTTTGTAAACACAAAATCGAAATGCCATCTGCATTTCTTGAGAAACATTTTTCTTGACAAAGGACTATCACAGAAAATCAAACCATCCTGGCCCCAGCAAATAGTTTCACTCATTCCGTAAATATTCCCAGCGGTCGCAGGTACAATTTTTATTACATCTTTTATCTAATGAATGCAAGGGGCTGACTGCAAATTGGCATCTAAAATATTTGATTCACGTGTGACATAAGAATGATCTCAGGGTTCCTTTTTTTCTTTTGTTTTTTTAGACTTCTGAAAACATTGCACATTATCAAATGCATATTATGTGGATCAGCCAAAATTCTTTGTTTCTGGTCAGTCCGGAAAAGTCGAAACAAGGGAGTGCTTACAAATCTGATCCTAATCTTAAGTTATACCATTCTCTTGTATGCCCCAAATCCTGCATTTATAGGACTGTCTGAGCAGTGAGGAATGCACTGTAGGGATCGGGGTGGAGGCAGGGAGGACTAAGTGTCCTGAAAGAGTAAAGAATGGTAGAAAGAATAATGAAATAATGTGCGTAGATAGCATTATACCCTCCCCCAAAACACTCTCCCACAGGTTATTTCTGTTGACCACTCCCCACCCCCAGCAAACCGCTGTGGCAAGTAGAACAGCGGTTAGCTGACCCATTTTACAGATGAGAAAACTCAGATTCAGAGAGGTTAAACAACTTGCGCAGGACCACACAGCCTGCGTGCTGCAGAAGCAAGCCCAGAAGCCCTTTGGGCTATCTCTTTGGGGCAATGTCCTCTGTACCACGTTGGGTCAACAGACTCTTGCTGATGATTATAAACTGATAGACCATTGGAGCTGGGATGATCATGAAGGCAGAGCCAGTGTAACCATTTCAGCTCATGTCAGTTCATTTCTAAAGACAGGCTTAGATTTGAATTTTCACCCAAATTTGCCACTTTCCCAGGAATGATAACAAAGACAGAGAAAGAGAAGGCATAGAACAAAGCATGCATATTTTCTCCCTCCTCTCCTCCCAGGCTTCTATCTCTTGCTGCAAGCAGAAGAATAATGTTTGTGCCCGAGCAGGGTTTATGTCAAAAACCAAAAGAGGAATTTTCACTGTTCCAGGATCAGGACCTGCCCCAGGTAAGCAGCTGTCTTGTCCTGGCCTTGACCTAAGAGTCGATATACTAGATTTGATTGTACCCATTCCTTCAGGGGGAGTCTCTTCTAAAGGAGTTCAGCTTTGGGGAGGAGGGGTGGAGGTAGGCATTGAGCCAAGAGGAGCAGGGTGAGGCTAAGGCCAGCTCCCCCTTTAGGGCTGGAAAGAGCCCCCAAAGCAGCCTTGTTTGCTTCCCCCTTCACGACGAGGCAGAAGTGTGCGAACCCCTCCCCCCACCCCCAGGTGCCAAAACAGGCTACCAGGTGGGGTTGGGGGCGAAGGGGGGCGACAGTGCATCCTGATCCTGCAAAATTCCTGTGCTCCTGTGCTCCTGTGCCTGGGGGCGACGCCATCGCTCCTCAGAAAACTCCGGTGCCGAGCGGCGCTCCCTGCAGTCCTCACACATCAGACCCCTGAAGTTCACACTCTTGGCCCCGCTTTTCAGATGAGGGAACGGAGGCTCAGAGAGTTGAAATGACTTGCCCAGTGTCACAGAGCTAGACAGTGGCAGACCTCAGCCCAGAGGTGTCTGACCAAAGAGTCTGTTTTCCCTCCACCATTCTACTGTGTCTCGTGCCGTCCTGAAACCCCAGGTTTCAGGGTCACACACGAGCTTGCCTGCCGGTGCTTTCCTCACTGGGCTTGGGCAAGGTGCTGCACCTCTCCTGTGCTTCCACACCTCCTACATCCCTTCCCCCTGCCAGCCTTAGTGACAAGTTCCCAGAGAGGCCTGGTCACGCAGCAGTCTACACTCATCGCATCAGGCCTTCCTGAGTGGCTCTCGACACCTGCAGGAGCCTCGTTGGCCCCGGAGCTGAGATGAGGAGCAGGGAGGGTTTGTTCTTCAGTCATGCCTCTCGGATGGGGATGTGGATAAAATTGCAGTGCATGTCAGATGTCAGCAAATCCGGATTAAAGTTGAGAAGATCAATCTGAAGCTGGAAAACAAAACCAGCCCTAATTAGGAGCTAAGCCCAGGTTAAAGCTCCTCTGCCTTGCGTCATTTATGGGGCAAAACCCTGCCTGTTGGTTTATACAGAAGAACAAAGACGGCATCCCTTGGGTTGGCCAGAGTCCCTGCCAGTGAGCCCGGTGTGGGCACCCTCTTGGCCAGTCGCACGTGACTGCTCCCTCCAGGGTGCCACCAACTGCCTTGGAACACTGAGCAGGAGGGCAAGAGGTGGCGACTAGCATCTGTTAAGCCCCCACTATGTGCCAGGAACTTTCCATTCAGTATCTCATCGAATCTTAAAACCTCAAGTAGCATGAACCTGGAAGTCATTAGGCTGAGTGAAATAAGCCAGATATAAAAGGGCAACTCTTATATGATCCCACCTCTGTGAGAGATCTAGAACAGGCAAATTCATAGACACACAGTAGATCAGAGGTTACCAGGGGTTGGGGAGAGGGAGAATGGGAAGTCTGTGCTTAGTGGGTAAAGAGTTTCTCTTTGGGGTGACGGGAGAGTTTTGGTAATGGATAGTGGTGGTAGTAGCCCAACATTGTAGATGTAATTAATGCCACTGAATTGTACACTTAAAAATCATTTAAATGGCAAATTTTGTTATATATATAACCACAATTTTAAAAATTAAAAAACAAAACAAAAGTCATGTAGTATGTGCCCAGCACATAATTGTTTAGCAAGTGTGAGCTACCACTATTTTATCCCCATTTTACACAAGAGGAAAGATACTCAGAAAGGGAAGTGACGAGCCCAGGGTCCCACAGCTTATTTGAGTCCAGGTGGGTAGGGCTGGAAGCCTGGTGCTCTTGAGAGGCTGTCCTGGGAACTGCCCAGGGCCAAAGGCCTGGAGAATCTGCCCCTCTGGGAGAAACGATGTGCATTGACCTCACAGCCATTCCTTTTCACTCTAGGGGAGGATAATGCTGCGGGTTCTGCTTCACCCTCCGTGGAGTGAAGCCAGGCTTGGAGTGGAGCCACCAGTGGTGCCCGAGCCGTGGCCCCGCCTCTCTCAGGGGCTCAGAACAAAACACCCACCCTCACAGATTCGCTGGTTGCCTTTCCTAAAGTTCAGGCATGTCGAGCACAACTCCAGGCGCCTTACAAATGTCTTCTGTCTTTGTTTTTCCTTTAAAAAAAGATTGTTAGGGCATAAGAAAATGCATATGTGGAAATGTCACTGGAAAAACACGGGATACAAAATTGAAACCACACTGTGAGCCCAACACGGTGGAACAAAATCCAACTACACAGGAAAAGACAGAAAGCAAATATACCAAAACGTTAACATTATTTATCTCTGGGTCAGGGCCGTGAATGGTTTTTTTCCTTGTTTTTGCTCTTTTGTATTTTCCAAATTTTGTAATTCAAGCATTGCTTTAACCTTTTTTAAAAAGTGACCTTTTCCATTTTACAAAAGTAATATGTTTATTAGAGATAACCTGAAAGCAGATAAAAAATAAAACTTTATAGTAATTCCACCATCCAAAGGAAGTTAGCATGTTAACATTTTGGTGTATCTCTCTCTGTTTATCTTTGTTTCTCTCTTTCATATATACAGAATATTTTTTCTTACCAAAAAAAGAGGGATAATATTATAAATGCTCTTATCTGGAATCTGCTTTTTTAAAGATAAGCATATATTGGAAATATATTTTCATGTTATTAAAAATTCTTCTAAAACATCATTTTTAATGGATGTACAGGATTCCACTATAAGATGGTACCATCAGCAAATGAACAGAGGCCTTCTTGTTGGAAATTTAGGTTGTTTTCAGTTTATTGCTAATATAAGCAGAGTGACAGTGAACATCTTTGTAGCTAACAGTTTGTGTACAGTGGCGATTATATCCCTACATAAATTGCTTAAAGTGAAATTGCTAAGTCAAAAGGTATGCGAAGGATTTAGCGTTCTTGATATTTCTGACTAAAGCGCCCTCCAGCACTGTGATCATTTATCCCCCTGCGTGGGAGCTACCTGTTTTCCTTCACCTTCACAATCACTGGCATTACCTTTTAAAGAAAATCTTTGCTAATTTGTATCATATTTTTATTTTTGATACTTTTGCAATGGAAAAAAGTGCATTTTATTTTAAAATATTCAAATCAACTTTACAATGTTAGGAAAATTTGAAATATTTTTTCTCACCCACAATGCCACCACTTGAATATAACTATCTCCATTTTTCTGTGTTCCTACCTGTCTTCGTTTAGAAGCATCCATTTGTACATCGATGTCATCACAGTGTATATAGAATTTTATGTTTGACTTTCCTTTTTTCACTCACCTTTATTTTCAAAAGCATTTCCCTGTGGCTTTACGGCCTTCCTATGGATCGTCGTCAGGGCTGACATTCCATCAGATTGGTCTGTTTTTCCTGTAGCTCTGTCCCAGTTCTTGAACATTCAGGCTATTTCCACTTTCTCACTATTGTAGCAGCTGCTATTATGTACATCTTTGTGCTTAGAGGTTTTCCATTCTGTTGAATAATTTCCTTAATTTCTGAGTAATGGGAAGCCTGGGTCAAGCGTGCTGACATCGTCAAGGCTTTTGTTGCTAATTTGCCCACCAGTACACCTGCACCTTACCGGGGTACCCACAGTTTAAGCGCGGGCTGCTTCCTCTTCATCTCAGCTCAGCTCATTGTCTTCTTCCTTGACACTTTGTGCAGTCAAATTACTTTTTCTTTTTCAAATTACTTTTATTCTGTCACAGTTTCTTGAGACGGGGCATTGTGGCATGGTGGAAAAAGCATAGGCTTTGGAGACAGGCAGCCCTGTCTCCACATAGTAGGTGCTCAAAAAATACTTGTTGAATGTATAATATTTACTAAGCAACTACTGTGTGCCAGGAAGTGAAAATCTTCTCGCATTTTCCTAATAGCCTGTTGTTAGAAGAATTTGGTTCTTACTTTATAGAGGAGGATGCTGGGCCTAGCGAGGCTGGGAGATCTAAGTCCCTGGTTAGACGGATGTCCTTTGGCAAGTTACGTAACATCTCTGAGTCTCAGTTTCCTCATGTGTAGAAGGGAGGTGATAATACCCATCTTGTTAGGCTATTGTGAAGACTTTATGAGCTGAGTGTGTGATCCACCTTGGTGTTCTCTCAAGGGTGAGTATTATTTTTAGTTATTTCAAGCAGCCCTTCCATTCGACCATTCTGGAGTGGTACTGCCTTATAGTAGTTAGCTACTTTTTTAAATGTATTTTTTATTTATTTGAGAAAAATTCCTTATTTGGTTCCCATTTCTTTCTCCTTAGGGCATTATAATGTCAACGAATCCCTTGTGAAGCAGTCACCAAAGATCTTAATGTCTTGTTTTAAGTCAAAAACACATCGCGGATTGAAACTGTCAACAGGCCCAGGACCGGGTTCTTACAACCCAAATGATCATACCAAAGTTCCAAAAAAGACTCTTATCCCGTGAGTCCTGACCATTCTGATCTATCTTCTGAAAGGTGGTTCTGGGGAAGGACCCCACTGCAGGCAGAAAAGGGAGGGTGTCACTGCCTGGCAGGACTTGGTGCCAGGTCACTCTCCAAGGACACTTGTTGGCACACAGTAGATGCTCAACGATGCTGTTGAATGCATAATACTTACTGAGCAACCACTATGTGCCATGAACTTAAAACCTTATCTAGTGATCATAACAACCCTGTTGCTGTAAGAACTAGTATTCTTACTTTACAGAGGAGGAAGCTGGGCTTCAGCGAGGCTGAGAGATCTGCCCAAGTCCACACAGTTAACTTGAGGTGCCACTGGGAGTCTGGCTCAGGACTGTCTGGCTCTTTAATAGGTTCCTCATGATGCTGTGCTGTCCTGGTGCTGAAATTATTCTATTTTTATAATATAAAATCTCCCCTGGGGTGGCAGGACATACAGAAGCAGAGAAGCTCTCATAGTTTTGTACTGATGGACGTTAAAAGACCAGATTTTGGAGTTGGTCAGACCTGCTGGATTTGAACTTCTGCTCTGCTGTTTTCATGCTGTGTGACCTTGGGCAGTGTACTCACCTCTCTGAGTCTCCATGCCCATGTCAGAACAGCAGGGATAATTTATGCCTCATAGGGTTGCTTTCAAGATTAAAAAAATATGTCTGGCATGTAGTAGGTGCAAATGATGTCTTGATATTAACATACATTTTGGAAGAGGAGGCAGGGATTTGTGTTACTATTTTTATTTTCCTATACATTTAATGTCACTTTCACATGAGAGACTCAAAGAGTTCACTTACAGTGCTTATTTATTCCCACATAGTTAGGGAGTCTTCTAGAACTTCTAGAACTATCTACAGTTAAGGTCAGCCCCATTACCACCTGAGGCCTCACCCCTGTGTAGCAGGACTGGGACTGAGCATGTAGTTACCCGGGCACCTCCAGGGACACTGGGCAGGTGGCTGGGCCGCAGCCACAGTGGGTCAGAAGCCCAGGTAATCGGGAAGCTGACAACATTGCACAGGGCAAGGCCATGGGGGTAGGGAAGCCATAAATCTGCCGAGTCAAGCTTAGGAGACGGAGAAGGGGTTTCAGATTTCAGCTGGTGCTTATGCGGTAAGTCCCAGCTGTCCTTTGGTTCTTGGGTTCTGCGGGTCCACCCTTCACAGGCTCCAGGGCTGGGATTGGGGCAGGAGAGTTTCTAGAAACAGGCTCTCTCCAGACATCAGGGACTCCCTGCATCTGGGCTGGCTTAGGAGTACTGCTGCTTGCAAGCATTCACTTACCTTCCCAGCAAAATATAGTAGTTAAGTGGATGGGCTTTGGAGTTAGGCAGATCTGAGTATGAATCTCCTCTCTCAGCCTCAGTTTCCATGTTATTAAGTGGGCATAAGAATCTGATCTCATAGGGTTCTGTGAGAATCAAAAGAAAGTGCTTGAAAATAGCTATTACTATTACCGTTCCAGCTATTATAATTCATTGGCATAGCAGCTCCATCCCCAGCCCGAATCTGGAAGGTTCTTCAAGGAAAATGGTGAAACTGGACAGGAGAGAACTCTGTTTCTAACTGCTTTACTCATAGAAGTGTCATTTGGCTTTTGCACAAGTTTGGGTGAGCAGTTTGAAATGGTTCTCATTTTATGGTATTTGTACCTGTCAGTCACCAGGCTCTGTAGGTTTCTGGTTCTGTGCTGGAGGCCGTGGGGGTGTGCAGGTGAACAGAACACTCTACCCCTGGCCAGGCTTACCTGGGACCAACCCCAGAGCAAGGCAAAAGAGCATGCGCGGGCCCCCTGGTTGTGTGGCCAGGCACGTTCCCAACGGGCAGTCTTTCCAGCTAGGGACAGAACATTAGTGCTGTATGTCTGGGGGTGTGTGATGCTTCATGAAGGAAGGATCCTTGGATAATAAGTCCGGGACTCTGCACACTAATCCCCCGAGCCTGGGAGCATCCCGGTACACACAGGCTTATTAAAGGCTCTGAGAAGGCCCGCAGTAAAGGAACCTATTAAATCCAGTCTTGAGCTCACCGTGGTGAGTGGATAGGGCCCCAAACTCCCCGGCAGGACATTTGTGTTAACTCTTTCTGTGGTCTGGGGCTGCTCTCAGCCTCACAAAGGGGGTCTTTCCATGTCTGACTCTCTGTGATCCTAGGTTTGCTCAGGAGAGCATATGGGGACAGTGAGTGTGGAGCCAGCCTGAACCCACAGAGGAAGTCCAAACTAGATATTTTACAGTTGACTTTGACAGGATAAAACTGAGAAATCTGTAATTTCACTTAAAAACCAAGAAGATTAAACTCAAGTATACTTTGGGCTATTCTAAGAATCATCCGTTTATGTTGAATGATGAAGAAAATGATATAATATAAAGAAAACACAGCTAAATATTGGCATATTGAAGGACATCCAAACTCCAGTCTCTTGAATGCGAGTTCTGTTTCCTCTCCTGTGTCCCTAAAGGGAACAGAGAGCTGGAGGCAGCCTGGGGTTCCCTCTACTGGGATTGTTAGATCCCCGAGAGTGTGCATCGTTTCCTCCTGTATCTATGTATCTTTTGTTGGGACTTTGTCAATATTTGATCGTATTCAGGTCCTTGGGCTGCATGGGGCAGCCAAGAGGCAATCTGAGAAACGTCCCTGTGCTTCATTTCCGGAAGCAGATGCAGCCCGAGGTCCCTGTTCTCAGACATGTGACATAATGTGAGACCTGTCCTTGTTTGTCCCAGTTTAAAATTGCTTGGCTCCCCATTTTGCATAGATTTATAGCTTGCAAAAGCAATATCCTGGCTCAGCTTTCTTCAGGACACAGGAGGAATCAGGGCAGGGGTTGATTCTCCCTGGAGTTGTTAATCCCATGTTACCAAGCACAGAAAGGTTAGAGGTTGAGTGATATGACAGGAGAGCTCAGGAGGCTGGAATGGACCCACCATGTCTCCTGAGGAGCTGCAGAGGCAGTGTGGCACAGGGACCACTTAACCCCAGAGAATTCAGTCTTCCTCCTCGAACTGGAATAAGAACATCATGCGGCTGCAAGGATAAAATAAGATTATCTACACAACTCTCAAGGTCTATGCTTTCGATAAATGATAGCTTGTATCTTTATCAAAGTGTGTGATTGGGTTTCTTGAGCGGCTGCTGCGGCAGATGCTGACCTGGGGCTGGTGGGGTGTGAGCACAGGCATTTCTGGGCTCCCTAGCTGAAGAGCTTGGCGCAAGGTGTTTCTTTGCTATGGCCACGTTGCTGACTCAAAAGCTAAGAGGGTTTATCAGCTTCCAAGGTGTCTTTAGAAGAGAAGTGTCAGCCAAAGTTTCACTTCTTGCGTTCTTCAATACCTGTCACAGTGGTGACTCAATCAATTAGGGTGAGTCAGCTTAAGTGTTTTTGGAGATCAAAATAGTCGCTCCTAGGTACTGCCCTCCAACTCATGCTTGCCAGCCAAGAGGTGAAACACCCAGCGACATCTGTCTAACCCTTCTAATTTCCTGGAGTTTTAAGCCACTGGTTTTGCAAAGACACGCCATCCTGTCACAGCCAGAGCTGAAGAATCAAACCCTGTTGGCTTTGCTCCAATTTGAGTAATTACGTTGGACCCACCTAAAGTTCCCCTGGGATTTTCAATTAGATATGGGATGCTTCTTCCCAAGCGGCTGTAATCTGTCACCTGCTACCCTGTTAAACAGATACTGCATTCCACCCCAGAGGCAATCGGCTGCCCTTTAATGATGAGAAAAAATTGCCCCTTTCTCCCACCCGACCCTGGGAATCCCTGAGGCAGAGTGAATCTGTGCCTGGGAGTGTCCCGAGGGTCTTGGATGCCTTTCCCAAGTGACCTGCTGAGTCCTCAGAGACATTCGTTATTCTTGGGTGATTTGCAAACAACTCACATTGAAAGCTGAAAACATACTTAATCCTATTGCAGCCAACTCAGAGCCTTTGATAGATGTTTTCTTTCCACGGGGCAGGACCAGGGTGGCTTTTACAACTGAGCAGTGAGGCCCATAAAAGCCCTGGACACGCTGCACTGTAGGCTGCCCTGGGTTTGATCTGGCCTAACCTTTGTGATTTGCCCAGCCCCCCCTCGACATGGACAATTATAAAACTGTCAGGTGGGGGTTCAGATGTCGGAACCCCTCTCTTACCTGCCATTAACCCCACTGCTTTTGTCTGCAGTTCAACGAATGTCACCTAAGTACTTCCCAATATTCCCAGAAAAGGGCTAGGGGCCTCAAAGATGAGTAAGACAAAATCCCCTCCCTTGGAGAACTAGGCAAGCAGAAAGCACAGAAAATCTCATGTGTTATGTGCAGAGAAGAGAATAATAATCGCTAGACTGTATCGAGGAGCCAGATACATTGAGCTGAGAGATTTCACAAGAGATTACCTAGCGTCATCCTTCCACCTCCCCTACAGGTTGATGTTATTTATAGTATACAGGTGTCGTGCAGCCTTGCCAAGGTGGTGGAGCTGGGATTCAAATCCAGGTCCACTGGATTACAAAACCCATGCTGCTCTATCGAGCCATAGGAAAGGAACACCCAGTACAGTCAGACCCAGTGGGTGGGGGTGGGTGCCAGAGAAGGAGGTAAGACCGTGAAACATGAGTAAGAATTGACAGGGAAAGTAGGTGTCCTTGACAGAAGGATTAGGCATGGAAAAGGCATGGAGTTGCTGGACAGGGTTGTGTTTCTGGAAGGTAAAACAGCAGCAGGGGGACCTAGGAGATGAGCCTGGATTGAGAGGCCATAAACAGGAGCTTTTCCTTTAGCTTCTCATCAGGGTCTATGAGGAGGGGTGGTCAGAAACAAGTGAACAGCTCAGAAACCACAGGTGGCTCAAGGGCGAAGGCAGGCTAGGCGTCTCAGTGTCCACGCCAGCACGTCTCAGCTCCCTCCGCATGGGGCTCCAGATGCTCCTAGTTACGGCTGCAAGTGACGCAGCTCTTGCCCCTGCCGCTCTGTCTGCTGGCCCTGCAGAATTCCCACTCATCTTTCAGGGCAAACGTACCTCTTCCAGGATGGATTTCTGGGTTTGCCAGGTTAGAATTAATTCCCTGTCCTTTTTTTTTCTTTCCCTGCACTCTCAGTGTATTGAGTTTTCACCTCTATTCTAACAGATTTCGTGTTTTTTAGAAATTATACTAGTGCTTTACATTTATTTTTCATAATAACCCTGGGTGGCAGGTGTCACCCATATTTTTACAGATGAAGCAGCTGAGACTTAGGGAAGTTAGGAGACTTTGTCTAAGGACACACAGCTCCTGAAGGGAGAAGTAGAGATTTGAACCCACGTCTGTCTGATGGCAAAGCCAGCGCTTTAATCCACTCCAAAAACTGCCTTAGATGGTCACTGATCGTGGTCTCATCCTTCTCCTGCAGTGGACTGTCAAGCCGTTGGGGGCAGTCAGTGTCTGTGTCTTAGGCCAGCACAGTCTGGCCTCCCCCGTGCGCCCGGCTCAGGGTCTCCCACCACTGGTGCTAACTGCAGCGCTGAGAGCTGGGCTGAGGTGCTGAGCCCTCCTGGCTGTGTTGAGGGAGTGGAGGGGAGAGTCCTCTCTAACCCGTTCTCGCCAAGAATGTTCCTGAGACACGGACTCAGCCTGCTCCAGCCTCCTGCACACGCCCCTGGTTAGGGAAGGAGACACCTCCTGATCTTCTCAAAGGATGGGGTGGGAATCTTGGGCTTGGGGGTGACCCAGACCTACAGGGGCTGAATGAGGTGACCTCATCCAACAGTTGGCTCATTCCAGCTCTAAATTTCCAGGAATCAAGCCCATCACCTCTCAGTGATGTCAGTCACACACTCAGCAGATTTCTTTGAAGGGGGAGCCACAAGCCAGAACAAGGAGAAGTCAGTTTTTATAATGTGGAGAAGTCATTGATCACACATCATAACCAGGACCTCCATGCAGACTGGAGGGGAAAAAAGAAGGTGCCGCCCCCCTCTTCTCCTGTAAGCACCATTCTTCCAAATATAAGCATCAAGCCAGCTGCTCATCCCAGCACAAGATGTGAGGAGATTTTTGATGGCTTTCGAAGGCCTCCCCAGCAGTGGGAGTGTTCACCTGCCTCGGGTTGCCTCTGGTGTGAGCAGGTCCCCAAATCTCCCATTCCTGAGGCTCAGTTGCTCCTCTGTGACCGAGCAGCAGGTGGTGGTGCTGAAGAGATAATGATAATAGTGACTCCTTTTCTCACTGTGTGGCTTTGGATGAATTACTTCCTCTCTCTGGGCACCAAGTTTTCCTTGGCAAAATAAAGAAGTTGTGTACGATATCTCTGGGTCCCCTCTAGCTCTCTGAGTCTGAGAATGCCTCTGCCTAGAAAGGTAGGCAATGAGCAGCAGACTCCCAGTGGTAGGACTGCCAGGCCTCCTCCTGTGCCTGGAGGGGTCTGCTTCGAAGTGGGTCCAGTTCCCTTAGCCACACAGTGCTCTGAGGACCTTCTCTTCCCGTTTGGAGAGAGGCCTGAGAGATAGCTTCAGGTGCAAGGCAGACGCAAGCAGCCCTTCTGTTGTCCGGTCCGGAGAGTAGCAGGACCCTTATAACAATCTAGACTTCTATGGGCAACCCAGGAGAAATGCTTGAATCAAGGACTGATGAGAAGTCACAACTGGAAGGAACCTCAGAGGTCATCTTGTCCTACCCCTTCATTTTACAGATGGGGAAACTGAGGCCCAGAGTGAATTAGCAACAGAGCACAGGTTCCATTTATTCATTCGTTCTTCCTTCTCTGAACACCAGAGATTAATGATAGGCTCCCTTTCCTGAAGGAAGGGGAGACAGACCTGAACACACAATCACAATGGAAGTGGCGAGTGTTATGCAGAGGATGCTCAATCTCCAACCCAGTCATTTTCCACTCCTGCCTCCTGCCTTGCCAGGAAGAGTCATTAGAATTCTGAATGTCAGTGCAGGAATGGCCTCTAGAGATCAGCTAGTCTTGGGATGGCAAATCCCTGGGATGTGGGCTGCCTCTTTCCCCTCCCTGGCCCATGGCAGACATCACAAGTAGATTACCAATGTCTCTTTGCATCAAGCATCTGTGAGGCCTCAGAGTTCTTTACACAGAGGTCCAGCCAGGCACCACCAATTGATCAGAGTTGGCACATGAGATAACTGCTGCCTGCCACTCCTGATTAGTTCCATGACATCTACACGGATAGAGGGGTACAGGGTGTGGGACCCTACCGAGTACAGGGTCTGCGTCACGTCATCTCACTGAATCCCAGCGACAAGCCTGCCAAGTAGGTTTTATTGTGATCGTCATTGTGCAAATGAGGAAAGCGAGGCCCACTAGCTGCCGAGCAGGTCTCCCCAGGCCAGTGCCATCCTCTTGCAGACCACCTGTCAATGTTCTAAATCTGGCTTGTTCCCAACCATCTGCATCAGTAACATCTTCACATTTTGCCTTTTCTGAAGGAGAAACCCCATCCTGAATTTCTCTGCCCAGCCTTTGCCTCTGCCCCCGAAGCCGCCTTCCCCCGGCCCTGGCCAGTATGAGATCGTCGACTACGCCGGGCCCCCCAAGCATTTCATCTCCAGCGCGTCGTTTGTGTCCAACACCGGCCGGTGGACAGGGGCTCCATCCCAGCCAGGACTGCCTGGCCCAGGTCAGACGATTGTTTTAAATGATTGTAAAAACTAAATATCCTGGAATTGTTTGTCATTCCTGGGCCATCAAATGCCACACTGCTTTCCAAGCTGTTGGCCAAACAGGTCGCAGGGGTTAGAGTCGATTTAGAGAGTTATGAGCTTACATTTCCAGAATATAAAACTTGTTTTGTGTTGTTGTTTTTGTTGTTCTTTTTGTTTGTTTGTTTTAAGTTTAAGGGATTCTTAGAGGTAAACCAGACCAGGGATTCATAACTGATGACTATGAACATCCAAGAAACTCAAAGATGGGCTCTCGAGGCTCCCTGACCCTGAAATGATGTGCAGACATGGAGCACGTATACATTTTTTTTTCCAGGAAAAGAGACCATTCCTTTTGTTAGATCCTCAAAGAGGTTCATATTCTTAAAAATGTTTAAGCCACTGGTCTGGTCTGGCCAAGTCATTTTTCAGATGGGGAAGACCTGGCAAGCAAGTTGCCCATGAATCCACAGTGAGTTAGCGGTAGGGCAGAGACCACAGGCATATTTCCCCTCTCTGCCTTGTTTGTTATGAAGTAAAGCAGAGAATGTTCAAGGGAACCATTCTTTAAACCACCTAGTTCAACTCCCTGTTTACAGATAACCTGTTACCTCAGAGCTCTGAGGCCCATAATCACCAGCAGCCGACGATCCGATGGGCTGTCTGTGGACTTCCCTACCTATTTGTAGCTCTCTATAGAGTCCCTTAGCTACTGGCTGCTCTCTGACAATGGCCAAAGCTGGTGGCTTTGGGGACTGACAGGTGCACAGGTGGGCAGGTGGTGTGGGAGGAAGAAAACAGAGCTGAGATGGCTGTGTGCCCACCCACATCAGTAAAGTGAAAGTAGACCAGACAGGGAGCAAGTCCTTCTCATAGCTTTGGCCTGGGAGACGCAGTGATATTCAAACCAACAAGACTATAGGAGTCTGACCTTGGGGTCATCTGGTCAGTCCAGGGAGAAGTCAGTTTGGTTTGACAAGTGGACTAATGCTCCTTACATGTGGTGAGCTCAGGAGACCTGGGGATGAGCCTGGGATCCTTGTTTGACCCTCTTTGGCCCAGTCCACTGGGAGCATGGAGCCAGGTGCCTGGCACACAGGTGCTGCTGTGATCACCTAGGTCCAGGGGGAATCCCCTGAGGGGTCTCCTGGGTAAATGCACACGCAGGCATCTGCTTTCTTGGTTTCCAGAGGGCTCCCATCAGCAGTTTCCCAGGTACACCAACAGAGACGCTGTCCCCAGGACACTCTTCAACCAAACCAGTGTCAATATGAGAGGTTCCAGTGCCCTTGAAGGCTATGGTTCCCAAGCTCTGCTTGTCTCCTAGAGAACTGTATCTGCTATTGTCATGGCTTTCACTTCTCTGGAAATTTCTGAAATTACTAAATCAGAACAAAACTCCCCAAGCTAGCATCGTGCTTCTTTAAGAAAATCACTTTACTAACAAGTTTTTCAAATTTCATAGAAAATTGGTTTGCAAATTTTCCTCTGTGAAGTTAAAGAAGGTAGGAGGCCAGAGTTTGAGTCATCATTTGACCTTGGGCAAGCTCCTTTCTCTCTCTGTCTCCCCACATGTAAGACGTGGGGGCCATTACTCCAGCAGCTGGCCTTTTCTCTCTCACTGCTGTCTCTCTTTTTCTCTCTCTCTCTTTCCCATTGCAGCCACGTACAAGCCGGAATTCCCAGGAAAG
>JAQZBX010030948.1:0-26555 GCA_029593785.1 Cabassous unicinctus
TAATTTTTTTCTTATCAAAGAATTAAATTTTCCAGATATAGCAGCCAACCGTTAATGAGACTTAATGGTAAAGCAGCAGTCACATTTACCAAAATATTTTTAAGAGCTCTGAATCAAGCATTTTCATACTCCAAACCACCAATAGAATATTGGTGGTTAAAAATAATGACTACAAATTGATCAGTGCATGGACTGAAGGAGAGCACATTTGCCAAACAACATGACAGCAAAGTATATGATTAAATTTAATAATCTCATTCATTCCAAGGGCAATAGCTTCATTTAAACTGGAACTAGACTCCTCTCTATTTTTGCATACTTAAGGATTCATAAAATATATACCACAGTTTAAGGACTATAAATCCTGGAAGGCTTTGGAAAAAAAAAAATAATTGTGGTGCACATTCTTGAAAATCTCTCTGAATTATTGACAAATAGCATGATGTCAAGAATACAAATTGGCCATAGTTCCCAACAGTAAGCTAATATGACAATTAGATAAGGACAGTAAGAATATATTTCATTAAGTGACTTATATATGAGGCACTTTAAATAATGTTGGTGTTCTTTTAAGTTTAATATATGTAACTGAGCAGTATTTTGATTAGGTAGAAAGACTATTAAGTTAATGAAACATTTCACAAAGACTCTATATTAGGAAAAGCATGAAATATTAGTAAGAGATAATAACTTTGTGTGTGGATCCTTTCTCCTTTATTTGAAGAGAATGAGCTATCCTGGGCAAGATGCCCTTGACTGTGATTCGATGTACTGGATAGTGTATAGAATTAGAAGAGGGCAGAGGTACACTCTAGTCCTCATGCTGACAGTTGAGACTGATTTTTTGGTCAAGTTAGTTAATTTTTTTCACTCTACATCTGTAAACTCCGATGTAAAACAGGAGTAGCAATAATTGTTATGTTAGTCCATAGTTGTGCATGTGAAGTTCATACCACGATGTGAGGAATATATAAGGTGATCATTAATGCTTCTTCCATTATCCACTTCCCACCGTGTTTTCTTCTTTATATTTCAGGTGAGCCCCTTTTACCAAATATGATATTCCGTCCTCACCTGAACCATATGATCCCAAGAGAGAACATGATGAGACAAGTATCTTAAGAGCCACCTTGATTTTCCCCGTTACTGTAGCCTGTGCAGAGAAAAATGAAAGCTGCAACTGACCATATACAAGGAAGCAGACCCCACTAATCTTAGATTATTTGTCATGCAAGGCTCCACAATTTGTAAGAGTCATAGACATATATGGGAACTTTTCCATAGCATTTTGTTAAGGGAGCATAATGCAGTAGAATTAATGCTGGCCTGGGAATAAAAAAGACTTGAATTTCATCCCCAGTTCTGATACTATGAGTAACCGCCAACCAAATTAAAATAATTAGACCTCAGTTTCCTCACCTGTGGGAAAAAAAGAGAAAATAGGGACAAATATATAGAGAGGTATAATCAAACATTCTGATGTACTCCTAAGCTGTTTGGGGACTATGTGTGGCAGTCCCTGAAACTACGTGTGAGCCTTCTTACCATTCTTAGCACACAGCATGTTTGATCCCAAGTTTCATTGTTAGTATGAAGTCTGAATAGCCCAACTAGCCTAGCCTGTCACTTTTACTATTTTATATAGAATAATAGAGCAGCAAAGGGTATATTCCTCTCTGCCCTTTAATTTGTATCTGTATGTATTGTGATCAGTTAGAGTGATGCTTCTCAATATTCCAAACAAGAAATGTTGATGGTGGGAATGGTGGAAGGTAATCTGATCTGAAGAAGGATTTAATTTCAGAAAATTTTGGGAAAAACAGTACCCAATGGTACTGTTCATGTTTCTCCCAAGCCCTGCCAAGTGTTCTCAGACAGGTGAGGTGGGTGGAAAGCTGAGAGGATTAACAGCAGTGAATGAGGGCTCAAGACTGGGCACAGGACCTGAGGGGCCCTGATGGAGGCTCCGAGCCTAGTGACAGAGCATGTGGTTTTACCTAAAGTAGAGAAAGTCCTCTAATTTGCTCCCATGGCCATTATTTCTCTACATGCCATGTTCTCACAAAGAGACAATGAAATCCCCTTATCTAAGGCACTAAATCATGTTGCCACATAGGCTCAGATGGATTTTGTCCTGTTTTCTGCCAGTGAAGGCCAGACACCTTAACTGGGTATCAAGAACTGAGAAAGGAGAAAGGAAAGAGGAGATTCTTACTTAAATCTGCTTCCACTGCAGAAACTGCCTGGCCAAGACATTTTGGAGGAAAGTCAGTAAGAGTTTTCTCTCTGAACCAATAATTCACAATGCCTATGTAGGTAGGGAGGTTGTTAAATTGTTTGGGAGTGTTTAGTTATCCCAGAGTATGGTTGAGCAAATCATCTCACTTAGCACCCTTTGCAATTATATGAAGTTATGTAAAGGTGCCTTTGTGTATGTATAAACTTATCTATATAACTGGAGATATGTAATTGTGATCAGCATATTATGGCTCAAACATTAAGCCCTTTTATTTCTAAAAATCTTTTTGGGATTCCTTTCAAAGTAATCATGCTCTTCATGGATTCAGAGTTTCCTTTTAAACACACATAATATTGAAGCAATTTGTCTCCTTGATATGCAAAAGTCTCCAGAGGCTTAAGGGTGATGAGGGCAGCAGGTTTTCTTGCAAATAAATCAAACATCAAGTGCAATGGTTTCCTGCCAGGTATACAAAATATCTAACAACTTCACTTAGACACACTTAGGTCATCTTTTATTTAATAATGTCTTCCTCCACAGTTTGAAAAGAACACTTTTATGATCTTTTTAATCTGATCTAGAGTATAGTATTTTTACTACACTATTAGATTTTCTTAGAGTCATTGGGAAGTATATTTGGGCCCACTGGAAGAGGACAATTTCAAGATACTTCATCTTTTAGCTCTGTAATGGTTGTCACAGCAAAGGAATCGCTTTAATAAAAAGTTCAGCCGAACCAGCACTACTGCTCAGTAGTTCTTACATTCATCTCTTCCTGACTCCCTGGAACATTCCACAGAGCAGCAATTCCAGGCTTTTCCACTCTCTACAAAACTCAATCTCCTCTTACACCTCTCTTCCCTCGAAATATTTAAATGACAACGTATTCTGCCATTATTAGGGCAAAGCTGTCAAATGTGATTCCCCTTGGCTTCTTTCTGTTCCACTCAGGTTATCTCTGTATCTTCACAACCTTTACCCAGTTTCTATTTCAAAGGAGGAGAAAGGGATTTTCTTTTTCTAAAGGCTTCCTTTATTTTCCTCACTTTTGATACTTTAAACTTGCGTTGTTAATAATCTTTAGGGAATCCTTGACCCTCACCTTCTTCACTGAGTCTTTTCCACTTTTAGATAAACACACTTTGGTTTACCTGCTCCTCAATAAAAACAAACGAAACAAACCTCTATCCCCTACTCAAAATATTTCTCTTTTTTTCCTCTTCTTTAGCACTAAATTGCTTAAAGTAGACCTTTACTTGCCTTTACTTTCCCACTCTCACTTAGCTCTACTCTCACATGCTCTACTGAGACAAACTTACTAAGGCAGTCCAGCCACACAGTTCCCAAACAAATCCAATCATCCTTCTTGGCTTCCACCCTCTTCTGCCTCTTTTTAGCATTGTGTCATCACTTCCTTACACCTCCCTGTCTGCCAACTCTCTTATTATGACTCTGTGATGCTATGTTATCCTGGATCTCTTTTTCCTCCATGAATGTTAGCTGTTTATTTTCTTTCTCCTCAATGCATATATACATATATACACATATGTATATATCCTTGTATACATATACAAATATATATGTATATATGTATGGGTATGTGTGTGCATTTGAGGAGAAACGTGTGTGTGTCTGTGTGTGTGTCTGTATCCCTAAGAGGGTCAGTGGTATTTCTTTACCTTTCTTTCTTCATTTCAAATTAGCAAACTCCTTTCATTCTTAAGGCTTCATTCCTCACCTTTATGTGGATGCTTCCCACATTTTTGGATATAAGACTAAAGAGTGAGGGCTCTGGAACTCTGGAATGTCTGAGTGTATCCCCAGCTACATGACTAACTTGAGCATGTTACTCAACCACTCCATGCTTCACTTTATTCACCTATAAAAATGGATGATAAGAAAATACTGCTTCAAAGGGTCATTGGAGAAATAAATGGCATAATTCACGTAAAACACTTAGCAAAGCATGTGGAACATCATTTGTGCTCAAAAAACACTAGCCTTTTTATACCAATCTTGTCTTGAATTTTTGGCTGTACCCCGGGTTTCTGTTCTTACCTTCAGGCATGACTTTTTTAAATGTTGTGCTAGTATTTCCCACATTAAATGTTCTTTCTGCTCACCCCTTGTGTCAAGCCAGCCCTTGATCCTCTGTCTTATTCTTTCTACCTTAAGTGTACCGTTATTCCTCCAGTCACATAAACCAAATTCAAAGTAATCTTCAACTTTTTTCTCCTACTCTATTTTTAAAAGGTTACTAAGTCAGTATTGATTATTCTTCTAAATATTTTTCAACTGTATTCCTTTCTTTCAATCTCTGCTGTCATGGCAATAGTACAGACTTTTATTGCTCCTGTTGTAAATATGTTCTTACGAGTTCCTCATTTCTAGCTTCTCCCTGCCCCTGCTTACAAAAGTGACTCCAGTAATATTCTTCTTCTGCTCCAGTTCTTCAAAGTAAACAATTGCATCTCAAAGAACTTCTTAGCCCTTCTTAATTGAGAAGGTCATCTGTGACCTGGCTATAATTTGTCTTTATAGGCTTAGCTAATACTGTATTCCTTTAATTAAGCTGTGGGCCAGCTATAGGAATTTCTTGGTTTGTGATGCTTATTTGCTCTCTCACCCTTTTGTTTTTTTCTTCACAAGTAATAGCTTCTTCTCACCCCAGCCCTTAACTTATCTATAATGTTGTAAATCCTAAATGCCATCCACTTCTTTTTTTTAAATATATGTTTCTTTTTTATTTTTTTAAGATACTTAGATTACATAAATGTTACATAAAAAATAGAGGGGATTCTCATATGCCCCGCTCTGTACACCTCCCACATTTTCCCACATTAGCAACATTCTTCATTAGTGGGTACATTTGTTACAATTGATGAACACATTTTGGAGCATTGCCACTAAGCATGGATTATAGTTTACGTTGTAGTTTATACTCTCTCCTGCACAATTTTGTAGCTTATGGCAAGTTATATAATGGCCTGTATCTGTCATTGCAATGTCATTCAGGACAAGTCCCAAGTCCGAAAAAAGGCCCCATATTTCACCTGTTTTTCCCTCTTCCTGCCCTCAGAACCTCCAAATGAAAGGTAGAAAATACAAGGTTTCCTAAAAGACATGAAAACCCACTGCTACTATCCCTGCAGGGGTAAGAAGAGTTCAGTTGAGATCACAAGCGGATGGTCTCCACATCAATGGCCTCCACATCAATTTGTTCATGCAATTTCCCCTCCTATATTATTATTCACTGAAAGAAGTGGCTTTCCCATCACTGATGTTTAATATAGGGAATACACATTTATTTAAAAGAAAAAGATTGTTTGGAAATGAAAATAAATCTGTTTTATTTTGGAAGATTGCCTGGGTAGAGCACCTCCAAAATTTCAATACAATTTTATTTCCTTTCATTGTTTTCAAATTGGACATTTCTTTTAGGTCTTTGTTTTGCTTTGTCTTTGTTGTTGTTTTTCATGGAATCATAGGGTTTTCAATAGATTGAATCTAGCAGCTCGCCATCTATTTCATTATTTTCTAAAACAATCTTTGATATTAATATTACTTTATATTCCATACAATTGCTGTAGTAGGCATGTGTCTTTTATCAGTTTTTCCTTGATTGCTGGGTTTAAAACAGAATAATATCATGGGTACTATAGTTGCAGTGTATAGAAAATTAACAATAATCAATTACTCTAAATATGGGTTTGGAAGAGTTGAACTATTCTGGCTATATATGTTTAATATTTATATCTTTAAGTGTTTCTTTGTCTACTATCCTTATGGAGCTATACATTATACAAATTGCCCATATTCTCCTTTACTAGTCATTAGATATTTTTGTTACTTTATTTAAAATTTATGTTTTGTCTACTTTAAGGTACTTAAATTACATACAGGTTGAACCTCATTGAAAATAAGATATTCTGGGATAAACCAGAACAGAGGTAATCAAAGAAAGAAGTTGAAGTAGCCCTTATCACATACCTACAATGAACTGATGACATTTCTTGGTTCTTATTTTGTTTCTAACTTTTCTTGCAGCTAAGACAGAATATAAACCTGTTGGGGTAAATGGTCACTGGATAATTATGGACCCTTGACTTCAATTTATGTAGTCTTAACTTCACAGAAATGTGAATTTTGAGCAACTAATTTAAAGGCAGCCATAATCAGGAATCAGTGTTGCCTATTAATATAAATGGAATAAAGCCACACAGGAGATACCAACAAATAAGTTGATTAAAAACAAATTCTAGGATTTCTTAGAGAAGTTATGGAAATCAGCTTTTTGTAGTTCTAACTTTTCATGTGGGTTTGTGGTAAACAGCTTTCTGTAGTTCTAAATTGTATGGTTTTTAAAAATTTGCATCTTCTGAAGTCAGGCACTTTATGAAATAGGATTGCATTTAGCAACTAATGGGTACTGATATTGAGGAGAAATCCTAAAGGAAAAGCAAGTACACTTCCTGAAAAGCTATTTAGTAATACATCTTATTTGATTTGGGAATATCTATCTGCATTTCAAGCAAAGAAAAAAATGCATGAGGTATCAAGTAATGTACCTTTAAGGTGTAAATGGATGCAATGAAGCATGGAATGTTTTTGAAAGGGAATTTCAATTACTTTATTCAGAATATTTCCTTTTTCAGTATTATTGTGAACTCTTTGTGACCTCTTATAAAAGAAAATTTTACAGGGGGATACTAGTATGTCAAATTGGGTTTGATTCAAGGGACAGTTGGTAAACATTACATTGACTCTGGCTTGTGGGCTATGAGAAGTTAGTTTAGAAGATTTACTACCATAGATTGAATCTAGCAGCTCGCCATAAACCCAATTTATCATCAGACATTACTTTATCAGATAGTTCTACAAGGTAGAAAAATTATGCTGCAGGTTTCATTAATTTTTTGGCATATGTGACTGGATTCTAAGAATATATATCCTCTACATGAACATTTTATTGTGGCCTGACTCTACTTCCATCAGTCCACATGGACACATGCCTATATCGCTATGAAAAATACAAACATTATCCAGGATAGTTTTTTATTCCTTTCCTAAACTGCTGACATTAAAAGATGGGCTTTTATTCCTCTGCCCATATTCCTAGGTAGTTATCTTAAAAAATGTATAATTCTGTTGCAAAGAAGAAAATTCTGATTCCTCTTATAAGAACATCACGTAGACTTTTATTCCAACACCAAAAGCTATCACATAATGCAGGTCAAGGTAGACTAAATTATAATTTCCACAAACAATATAATACAAAAATTAGAGAGCATACTATATTCTAAAAATTATTGTTACTCTCAGCAAACAAAATTAAGACTGTGATGCTACAAATTTTAACTGCTTATCACTCTAAACAATACTAGTTTTATAGGCAAAAGCAAATACTTATTTTTGGCTATCTTGTTTTTCATTTTTAAAATACTTTTAAACTATAGATTTTACAATCAATTGATAATTTTTACAACAATTCTGCACTGCCGGTGGCCCCATTTCCCTGATCGTTTGCTACCAATTTCCTTTCTCTATCAAACACCACTGTGTTTTTTGTTGTTGTTTTGAATCTATTTGGGAGCAAGATATGAGCAAATATGATATCCCTGGCTAATCTCCCCATGCCTTTGGACTCGTCCTTCAGAATCTGCTTGATGACCCTTCTCCTGTTCTTCATTAAAAACCCAAACCAGAGCACATCTTTCCTTATATGTTTAAACTACTGATGACATTCTCCCACCCTTTGGACTTAAATAATCCTGTGGTTTTGTAACAAATCAAATTAAATTAAGAAGCACAGCTCAGGATCAATATGGCTAAGGGAAATCTCTTCAGCTCCCTTCAAAACCCTTTTCTTCTCAATTTCAGGTTTGGTCCCTGGTCCCTGATTAACAATGGGGACCTTTTGAAAGAATAATTCAATTTTAGTACAAATAGAGATTAAGGAAACAGTTCACATTACATTTACTCTGTTATCACTGTGACTCTACATTCAAGGTATTTTATTTGAGGATAGTTTGCTCAAATCAAATATGAATTAGATTTCTTTAATTCTAACAGAGAATCATCTATAGTTGGCAATTGTGTAGGTTCACTAAACAGTTGTATTTAGTCTATACTGAAATCAAAATTAACAATTTTTTCAGTCTTCAGACACACTTAGTCTTGTGACATCAAATGGAATTAGTCTTGCCAACTGATAGGGCAATGATTGTAATTGACTAACAGATATGACATTGCATATGTGAGTATTAAACAAGTAAATTAGAGAATACCTCTTTGGATAATGAATGTTTACAGCAACAGTGTATTTATTTGCCCTCATGTTTATTTGACTTAAACCCCTCATATATTTATTCATTATGATTTTTTAACTAATTGCTGTATGTGCCAAAGATGAACTGGTATTGCAAAGATATTTAGAACATTATCATTGCCATTCATTGACTTGTGGTTAAGTGGAGGTACTAACTTATGAACAGATGATTACAGCAAAGTGACACTCATAAAACATTCAGAATATTCAAGGTGGCTAGACTGCCTGCTGCACAGGAGAGAATGGAGGAGGGCCAGGCTGGCCTCATTGGACTTGTACAGAGATGAGCAGAGATCACATCAGGAAGGGGCTTTTATCGTATTCTTCAGAGTATGTGGAAAACAATTGAGTATTTGTAATGTAATCAATTTGGAAGCTTTTCATTTTAAATGCATCACACTAGTAGATTTGTGAATAAAGGATTAGTGAGAAGATAGTCTGGTGACTGGGAGATTGGAGAGGAAGTGAAAAGCCAGATTGGAAATGATGAAGTTCTGACATGATTGTGGTTTTGGGATGTTGAGGACATGTACACATTTTCCATTCTTTGAAATGTTTTTTCTCTTTCATTGGATGTAAGCATAAAAAATGATCTTGGCCAAAATAGAGGTCTTAAGTGCATCAACTTAGCTAGGTGACTCGGGACTCCATGATTTCATATCCAGGTGCCTATATTGCATCTCCAGGTGCCTATATTGCATTCATTTATTTCTGAATTTGTACACTGGAAATCCTCATGGCAGTGGTGGTTCAGATTAAAGCATTTGAATCCAAACAGGCTTTCTCTTCTTCCTCAATCTTAATTTTTGTTTTAAATTTAGACATTGTCCACTCCCCTGCCAAAAAAATTCTCTGTAATAATAGGCATTTGTTTTCATATTATTGGCCACTAAGGGGAAAAAAAGGCCACTTGAACTTAATTTCTCATTGCCTATTGCTTTGTAGTATACTCTGCAATTATCATTAATGCATTTATTTTGCAGTGTCTCCTGAGTTTAGCCCTTTCTTACTAGCTCGTCTGATGGTATCTTGTTCCACCTTTCTTCATGTATATGCCCCGCTTCTTCCTCTTTGTTTTCCATTCAGTTCTCCAGACATATGAATTACCAGCAAGTTTCCAGCAGTTGCTTAAAATATTTCTCTGTAATTTTAATATCTATACTAACATGATTTAAATGACTCTACTGTATATTTTATAACAAATTATTCATATATGTATTTTTAAAATATTTCCAATGCAAAACTTATAAATAAAATTAAAAACTAACAGAAAAAAGTTATTATTAATTTTAAATAATTATAAATATGTATCATGATAATTATTAATGCTTAAGGTAAAAAAAGAATATAGGGTTTGATTTTGTGAGACATTGATATGACTGAGCATATTTTTTTCTTCCTCATTTTTTTCATTAATAAGGAAACCTTGACTATGTCATTTAACTAATCTCTGTTCATCTGTATGTTTTTTTGAACACTAGAAGGACAATTGAGTTAGTAATTGGGATTAGATGAGATAAAAGTGCCTGGACAGAAATTTTCATGAATAATGTTTCCATAACTTGTTGAGTTGCCTTTAACAAATTATATTTTGAAGAAACATTCTTTAAAAATTCGTAGCAGTGAGTTTGAAAAGTAATTTGAATGGCAAAAATAAAGCTTGCACAGTCTTGGGAAATATGTTTCAGGCATGCTATGTCTCCCTCTTAGGGAAGAACACATTATGGCCACCCATCATGCCCTAGTCTGTATCAAGGCATCTGTATTGGTTGCATTTTGCTGTGAAATAAATGAAGTGACTTAAAATGTGCTGTGAGTTGTCTGTTTGGGCTGAGTGCAGCTGGACCATTTGTCTTTGTTCTACATGATATCACTAGGCTTACTTGTGACTTAGGTCTAGTCTGGAATAGCTGATGTGGCCCTGAGATGCCAGGGTCTCCATGTACTTGTTTTCTCATCCTTCTGACATTTTTTATAGGGTGGCAGAGGGATTGCCAACAGCAAGAGAGGACTAGCCTTAATGGGCAGGCACTTTTCAAACATCTGCTTGTGTCACGTTTGTTAATGTCCCATTGATCAACCAATTCACTTGGGTCAAACCCGTAACCTATGAAGGAAGGGACTACACAAGGTACTGATTACAGGGGAAAATAACTCATTGAGTCCGTTACTCTCACATTCTACTCTGGCCTCTTTCATACCATCTCCTCTACCCGGGTTAAAGAGACTCTAGCCCTTAGTTATTCACAGCTTCTGTCAAACATCTACATGGTTGGTAAAATGCTTCCCATACATAATGATGATCTTTGACCTCTATTATAAGAAGAGACTCTGAATTAATAGCTTTATAGTATAAAGAGCCCAAAAGAATTTCTTTTGTCTCCCCCCAATATACCAGCCCCTCTGTTAAACTGTGGATACAGAGATCTTCAAGGAGATCCCCATCTATTGCTGAAATAGGAGAGAATAACTGGTAAAAATAAATAAATAATTATCATCCTAACAGAATGTGAAGTCAACCAGTTGCAAAAAATCTGGAAAAAACCTTGACTTGGCAGCCTAAAGACCCATAAATTCCTTGAGGTTGGTTCCATCTCTGATTCCGCTTAGCTTCCTCAATGCATAGAATGGTTCCTGCCACAATATAGGCACTCAGTAATTTTTAAATGAATGACAAATGAACCAAAAAGGAAAAAGGAAAAAAATTACTTAATGAATGGACTACCTTTGCTGAATCTTGACACTAGTACTTAATTAATGTTACTTTGAATAAATGCTATTTTGCTTAAGCATGGTTTTGTCTTTCATAAAAAGGAATAATACATACATTTACCATATCTGTGTGTGTGTATTATATGTGTGTTGTAAAATAAAAATGGGAGACATTATTCAATAGATGGCATTTTAGGATACAAACTATGCCATTTTTAATATACCTACCACTCTTCACAATAACTTGCATAGTAGATGTGCTCAATAATAGGTATAAAAAAGTAGCTTTAAACACAGAAGTTCAAATGTTTACAACATTCTGTGAGATAGCCCTCAACTTTGAAGGAAAATCTCAAAGCCCAAAGAATAATCAACATCCTTCACATATAACCTATCATCCTTGACATAACTTCTGATATCCAGCTGTGTTAATGTTTGGATTAGAAGTTCCATGCTGATTTTGTGCTACATGATCTGAAAATCAGACTGGAAATACTACATTAGTGCAGATCAGATTTAATTGGAAACACACTGAGTAGTATCTGAAATTCAGAAAAAGAGCTGTCAATTTGTAATACTTTGAATAAATAAATATATTTATTTATACAATCAAATGTGTGTGAAATTTTTTAACCTGATCCATTACCGATTTTTTTACTCACATTGTTTTTTGAGATCAACTTACTTCCAAAAGTACTCCTTCTAAAATGATATTGGCTGCCTATGATTTAAATGTGAATTCTAAAGCATATGTTAAATTGCACAAAACCCTATAAGGATCACTGATGATGATAGAGCACAAATAGATAGGGATAGGGGTCCTGTAAACTTATCATTTTTTGAGCAAACACAAGAGATTGCAAAATTAGGTCAAGCTGCTGTGCTGAGGGATTGGTTATTGGACATCTACTTTCTCAGCAGTTAAGAAACTGTTTTTCAAAATGACTACCCAGTTAAGCGCAGCACATACATTGAACTTTAACTGACAAGTTGGTGCATATAAATGGACATCTTGTGCCCTCATTTAGTGCATGTCTAGTTCCCAGAGTACATTGGCTATTAAACTCTATTTTCAAGGCCCTCCTGAACAAAGCCTTAGGCTGTAGCTCTCCCCCATTCTTACATGACATTCTTGAGGGATGTTTGACAAGCTCATGGACAGAAAACTTCTGTGTCAGTATTTTTGACAAATATTCGTCCAAATAAAATGGGAACTACTAGAGATAACCTGAGAAATAAAATTTTTAATTTAACTTTTTCTTAAATTGGTTAGATTTATTTCAGGCAGTGGCAAGAGATTATATTAAGAGTTCATATCTTCCTAATATATATAGGAGAAGATGTTTTAAAGACTAACTCATAATGATTTAGACTACTTACAAAATGGTGCACATTAATTCCTGTTTTATACATTGTGGCATTTGTATACATACAAATTGTGTTATGAAATTTGAATGCAAAGCCATTGATAGTGAGGGGTGGGAGCAGAATACCCTTTTCAGTTCTCATTGTTTTTTAATTCAAGTGTGATCACTGAGAACAAATTATGTATGTGATTTTTCTATGTGTGATATACTTACCTATATATTTACATATGCATACCTATACATATATAGAGAGAGGGGGAGATACAGAGAATTCGTTCTGCAACTTTACCATAAACTCTCTCTTTTTAAAACACATTACATTCATTCTTTTGTCATATTATCATTTTCACATGTATCCTGAAAGAGCAGTTTTCTGTAAATGGTTGTTTCAGTTTCCTAATTGATAAAGCAAATGACATGCAGTGGATTAGCTTAAACAATGGAAATTTATTCACTCACTGTACTGAGGCTTGGAGTACCAATATCAAGTTGTCATCAAGGCGTTGCTTTCTCCCAGAAGGTCATGGAGATGTTTTCTCCCAGACAACTATGGCATTTTGTGGCTTGGTGCTGGCTCTACTTGGTTCTTGGCTTTTCTGTCACGTGACAATGCACATGGCACCCTCTTCTGGCTTCCCCTTTCTCCTCCTGTCTTCTTTCACTTTCAATTTCTGGCTGCTCCATCTGGCTATTTTTTTTTCTGTCTGACTTTCTCTTAGTTTATAGTTTTATAAAGGATTACCAAATTAAAGCCCAACTTGATTCATTTGGGCCATACCTTAACTAAAGTAACAGTTTGAAGAGATCTTATTTACAGTGGGTCCATACCCACAGGAAATGGATAAGTTTAAGAACATGTTTGTCTGGGGTACATAGCTCTAAGCCACCATAGTGGTTTTCTCCTCAGAAACTTGGTAAATTATCCCATTGATATTCAATGATTTTCCAAGTCTTTTTCACGCCATGCATTATCTTAGGTGGTAGATAATACAGAAATGGTTTGCTCTCTATGTAAAGTGTGTTTATGTTCTTTTAGAGGTCTGAATGCATGGAAAGCCAGAAAGCCAAAATAATAAACTGTTTTTATCTTAGCAATAAACCACAAAAAAACTAGTGATTTCTGAAAACTTGAATTGTTTAAATAGACTGACTTTTATAACTCACCCTGAACGGGAATCCCTCAGGTTCTCTGGGTTCTTTTACCTGGAATTAGAATTGGAATCCATACCAAGGTTTTGATCACACAAGGGAATGAGTTTATTAAGCCAGAAGAGGTAGGAGACAGACGAAGTCTCAAATCTGCCTTCCTGAACAAAGGAGGCAAGGGTTTTTATTAGAATTAGACAAAGAGAGGTGGGGACAGGGATGCTATTGGCTGAGTCCACCTGCAAACCAGGGTGTTCAAAGTGGGCATCAGAAGACAGGGAGAGGTGAGCTCATAGCCGTTGTTTGTGCTCACTTTAATTGCACTCCTTAGAGTGTCCTTGGGCTCAGGCTTCTGCTTCCAGTGTATGTTTCATTAAGTTTTAGATAAGGGGGAAAAGAAAAAGCAGGAGCTTGTTAGGGAGCAAGAAACAGGAACTTGCTAGGGAGCAGAAAATAGGAATTTACTCTGTAACTAGACATGGTTTTCATTAATAAGTTACAACGTACAGCTACATGTTATGAATTACAGGAATGGGATCACATAGGCAAAACTAAAATATTATTCATGATCTTAGCCTAAAAATTAAAGCTGTAGTGTACCATATATCCTCTGGCTGCTTTTGGTCTCCTTCAGTCCTTTTCTCTTTTTCATCTCCACTGATAAGTTTCTGAAAGCCAAAATGAGTAACACTTGTGAAATAATTGTACCAGATAATAAAACATATTTTGTGTGTTTGGTATTCATCCAGATATCCATTTTTCCCATATTGAACTGTAAGCATTTCTTTAAGCTACATTAAATATTTTTTGAATGAATAGAATATAAATAAATAATAATTTGAAGGAGTGATTTATAATTCAGTTCTAATGAAGTGATAAGCAAAAAGAGCAAAGCAGCAGGACTAAGGAAAATTTGAATTCTAAAACTTGGCTCATTCCCTCATTAGTCATAAGACCCTGCACAAGTCACTTTAACTCTTTGTCCTTCAGTTTCTTTCTGTAAAATTAGATAAATGAGGCAATTGTGAAAATGACTATGAAAGTGCTTTGAGAAACATTATCTACTTTATGAGTAGTGTACAGTGCTATTAGGACGCCTTATTACAATGTTTTAAAGATAGCATTTTGTAGATAATATGGATTTCTTGCTGGATCCTGTTACCATTGGCTACAATTGAGGGAATGATATTCTCCTTGCTCAGTTTCCATAGATTGCACTTTTGAACTTTAGCTCAGATATAGTCAACTTGCTTTGGCATCCTCGGGACCTTGAAGTAATAATGCTGCTGCTTCAAGAAATAACGAGCAAGCTTCCCTGCAAAAGTACTCTTATTCTAGATCTCAAAAAAATGGAAAAATAAACATTTAGTTTCATATTTGCTATCTGATCTTTCCCTCCACAAACCCTCACTCCCTGTCTAGCAGTTGGGGGAAGGAGTGAGTTTGGATATCACTCAAAGAAGGGACAGGGTCCAGACATTAAGGTGCCCTAACATGCAAGGGCCAGCACTGTGCTTACTGGGAGTTATAATCCAGCCAGATTAACAAGATTTAGAACATGGAAAACCAAAAAGAGATTTCAAAAGCATATTATGAAGTGCTTATTGTGCAGAACAAAAATAATTTTTTACAAAACAAATTATAAGCAGAGAAAAAAATCTTCTCCACCAGTAGCAACCATGAAGGGAAGTGTTGTTTTTATTTGAAATAACAATTATTTGCCTTCTGCAGTTTTCAAACAATCATTTTAAGCATTGGCTTTATTATGATCCTCTTGGCATTTAGGTTGAATGAGGATATGTTAGAATAGATCATGTTAATCAGCATATTCAAATAAAAAAGGGCTTCTCTTTTTCAGAAAAAGAATACCCACCAGCTCTCTCCTAAATCCTTGAATATTTAAATTGCCAAAATAAATATAAAATAGAGGATTAAGGAAAGGAAACCGATGATTATTATTCCCCAATTTAGATCATTTAATTTATAGTTTAAAATGAATATTAATAATAGTTATTAATTTTAGAGCAGTATTGAATTTCTGTAGTCTAGATGCTGTCATCAAATATATTTCCATGCTTTCCAGTTTAAAAAATACTTTGAGGAATATTTTCTTTATGAGATAAGACACATTTTTAATAACTTTATATAGAAGACTGAGAGATGCATATGGAGTTTCTTTAAACATATTTTAGATATATTGAAGATTAGATAGTAAGAGATAATCTTGAAAAGATCTTATTAACTTACTATGGAACGTAAGAGATTCACAATAGCTAGAGTACATAATGATTTTATCCATGAAATACATGCATTTTTTATCCATGAAATACATGCATTTTGAAATGAACATGCAAAAAAGTCATCTACCTAATGACAATTCAAAACAATTTTCATGACTATTATACCCTAACCCTACATTAGATGCTTAAGTACAAAAACAGTCAAATTATTAAATTCGAAATAAAATAAGTAATTGCACTCTTTCATCATTAAAAATGCATTTTTGTGGGCTATGTGATATAAGTATGGGCTTTAAGATGTATCTTCTCCATCTTGACATTTACAATGTATTATTAATATTAAAATGTTGCATATTAATGAACTGTGTTCCTAATTTTCATCTGAACAACCACAGGTGCCTTTGGAAGTAAGAGCACACTCTAATTTTGTATTAAATTGATTTATTATGTTGCCAGTGACACTCCAAATCAGTATGTAGTGAATTAAAATATAGTATTCTGATCAATTGTGAGCTTAAAATAGCTGAGATTATTTTATTTGCTCTATAAATATTTTATTTCTTAAACTTCCTGAAAAGGGTTTTAGATGTCTATTCTTTTGATAGAACTATTAATGATACTACTGTGGCTGCCATTTTCTAAACATGTACTCTGGAGGTCAACTTTTAGTTTTGCACATTAAAGTAATTATAAAGTTACCAATATTTTCTTTATGATTTTCTCTCTAACTCCCTCTTATCTATCTTATATATTTCCAAGTATTAAAGCAGTAGGACTTCAACTTCAAGTTCCTCCTTCCAATCTCTTCTCCCCCTTACATAAATTTTATGTACTCCACAAGGCATTTTAGTCTGATCAAACACACTGTCTAGATTAGACAGCAAGCATTTTATATGTAATGTGGTAACAGGCCAACAGACAGATATATGGTCTTATTAGATATATACCTGAAAGCAAATTCCTTTCCAGCCTTCAATACCGTTTAGTTTCCCCAACAATTTTCATCTTTCTCATCAATTCCCTATATAATTCCATCTTATTAAAATAGCTCTTCTTAGCTTTGTTTATTTTCAATAAGACAATTTTATTATGTATTGCTGCATTTCCAATGTGCAGAGACCATTATAAATGCTTTGTCCCTTTCTTCAGGGAAGATGTGTGTGTTCAAAAGCAGCCATGATAGATACAAAGCATCATCTGAAGGCTCATACAGAAAGAGACCTGTTAATCTTTTAAGACTTTCACCTACTTATCTAAATATAAGTGAATGCACCCAGCCTCCATACCACTCGATGTGTACTTGTTCATATAAAAGTATCTTTTAAGAAACATACTGACAATTACTACTCACAAGTGTCTTCAGTATACCTTGTCATAGATATCTTTTTGGTTGTGCTAATTAAGGTATATAATGCACTTAAAAATAGTGCTCAACCTACTCTTGAAATGATGTCACCCCTCTTTGTGCTGTAGGAAAGCAAATATTTGCCTTGGTATATACCTCTAAAAATGACTTATATTCTCTTGTATGTACACAAATGTCACCTATTTCTAGAAACTGTCACCACAACATATTTTCCTTCACAATTACATATTTTGATTGGCTGTGCTATTATGTTAACTAATTTCTTAAATTTTATGTTTCCTCAAATTATTCAAATACTTGTTTCATCTTCCTGATTAGATTTCTTCACATAAGGTGGAACTGGATCTGTGTTCCATCTTTACTCTCATATCTACACCATCCTAGCAGTCTAATTTGCAGATGCTATCCACCTTTGCTGTGTTTTGCTTCACTGCCTTAGAAACTTCCATTCTGGGAGACAGGCAAGGATTACAAATAGGTGTCAAATGGCAGGGGTTTCCCTCTCAAGTTGTTGGCAAAGACAAAGATAAAAATATGAATAACAGGCCATTTTTTTGGATGAATTGTATGCTTTGTATCAATAAAATTGATTTGTTTTTGAAAAAGGAATGGGAAAGCAGATGTGGTTCAAATGGTTGGGCCCCCATTTACCATATGGGAGGCCCCGGGTTCGATTCCCAGGGCTTCCTGGTAAAGGCAAGCAGGCCCTTGCAGTGCAGTGAGCGTGGCATAGCAAGACGACACAACAAAGGAAGACAAGCAGACACAGGTAAACGCATAGCAAATGGACACAGCGAGCACAAGCAGCAAGGGGAGCGGGGGGATAAATAAATAAATAAAATAAATCTTTAAAAAAAAAACTCATTTAAAAAAAAAAAGGAATGAAGTTCTGATACATGCAACAACATGGATGGACCCAGGATATGTTGAGTGAAATAAGGTAGACTCAAAAGTAAAAATACTGAGTATCTCAGTGATATGAAATAATTATAATCAACACAGTCATGTTGCAAAATATGTAACATAGTTTACCAGGGGACAGGGTGGTGATAATCCATAATGAATGCCTAAAATTTATGGAGTTTCTATACAACTACATACTGAACCCCTGCACATCCCAGTAGTAATGGAAATTAATGCTCACATTGCTTGCATTGTCAAAAGCAGCAATACTGCCTTCCTGGTAGAGAAAAGGACCTTACAGAACTCACAAAGAACCTTCTAACTGTGGCTGAGCCAGCACTACTCCTTTAAAAGGCAATGTCATGTGATCTTGGGCTTTGTTGGAAATGGGGAGGGGTACCAAGAGCCCTCAGGTCCTCCTTAGGCTAGAAAATTCCATCTCATGCCCACAGGAAGTGACACACTTACATGAGTGTGTGGTGGAGGCAGCCATCAAAAATAATCATGATGCAATACCAAAGACAGGCCACTGTTTTACACTTTCTGTTTATTAATCAAAGAATTGGATATTTAAAGGATTTTTCTTTCTATTGTTCATGAATATTTTAACCTTGAACTTCAGCAAACAGGAAACTTGGTGCTGATGGAGAGAAACACAAGATACTTCTTCCTAAGTGTTAGCTGTTATGGGCAGTACAACCTGATAGGTAAAGGCATTCATGAAAGAATCACAGTGTTAATGTAATCTTCATAGTTAAGATGCGAAGAATAGGGAACTGGCCTACCTGGGTTTGAGGAAGCATGTTAGGACAAGCTTTACAGTGAAGAAGATACTTAAGCTAGGACTATAGACAAGTGTTGTCCATAGGAGGCAGATATGTTGGCAGATGAAACAAGGGGAATGGTCAGTTTCAGTAAAGAAGGAATGGCAGTCACCATGAGCAAAAATAAGGAGGTAGGAAACTGCGTGGCATCTTCAGGGAAATAGGAGCAATGTTGTTTATTTCCAGCATTCAAATAAAGGGAGCAGATGGAGGAAGGACATCGAGGAAGGCCCCACAGTATAGAGGCAAGTGAAAGATGCAAAGAAGATCATCTGCCATTTGAATACACTTCAATGTCTTTAGATAATATGGGGCAGGATGGGGAGGGGCATTGTCCTTTAAACATTGGTAAAAAGTTGCTTGTGTGGTAGTATGGAGAATGAATTGGAGGATTGTGAGACTGGTGTCAGTGATGGCTTTACTAGTTCGTTTGTTAACTGAGAAGCATATGGGGATGGAGAGGAAGAAAAGAGAGGGGAAAAAACATGCTAATTAGGTAAAAGCACTTGGTGAAGGACTGGTAATAGGGGAGGAAAGGGGAGATTAGGTTAAATTAGTTGAGAATTTTAAGCTTTAGAGAAATATTTTAGGTAGTGATTATGAAATAATGAAATTTAGGATACTAAGGAAAAGAAAAGAAGGGAATCAATATGAGGAGGCTTTTAGAGCTCTCCTGGGAAGTTTGTATTGGTAGAGTTGAAAAGTTTCTGTATTATATACTATTTTAAATATTATTCAATGGTAATTTTGTATGAGTTCATAATCTGTGGTAACCACCTACATGGTATTGGGGGGGGATGTTTTCTTATTTATAGAAATGTATATTAATTTTGCTAGCCAATATTATTTAAATTTTGTAAAGGCTCAGAATTTTCCTGCATATGTAAAACTTTTTAAACTTTTCTTCACCATAAAGGATTATTAACTTCCAGTTAATATCAGGGATAAAGAGGGATACAGTAGCTTCTTCAGGACAATTCTAATGCTCCCTACCATATAACAATTTTGGGGAAATAATTTAAAATATGAATATTATAGGGAAATTACCTTTTGCTAATAATAATAGTTATTAAGCCTAACTTTCTAGAAATATATCAGTTATCTATTTTTGTGACACCCAATATTATGATTGTGATGGAGGTAATAATTTCTTTAACCCATTTTTGTTTTGAGTTAAATATTTTATAAGTATAAAAGACTAAATCAAAATATTGTGTTATATTAAATATTCTAATTTCGAATATAAAGATGTATATTTCTAAAGCGTGGAAATGCTTTCTGAATTAGATATTTGCAGCTTGTATTTCAAATAAAATCTGTTCATTTATTTTCTAATATAATGAAGAATTTTACAATTTACTGTAATGTTTAGTTCTCTGTGTATGTGTGTATGTAGGGGAGAAAGATATAGAGACATACACATATGCACATATGCATATAATTATTCTAACCATTATTTAAATCATTGTAAATATTGCAAAAACTCATTTTTTTTTGTTTGTATTAAGTCAAAATTTAATTTCCTTTATTTAAATATTAAAGTACAAAATGATTTAGGTAGAAAAGCATCAATATTTGTCTACCATGATAGATGATAGGAATTGTCTTTAAAAACTTTAAGTTTAATTTCATATGAATTTCTTGGTCTGGACCATAAATTAGTTTGTCTACCTGGAATCTAACTTATTGAGATGCATGCAAGCTGTTGTACGTGTATTAGGGCTGAGGCATTTATATAGAGTATATAACTCTTACAAGGACATAAAGTATTATATAATTGAAATTCCATAAAGGACGACAAATAAAAAAAATAGTGGGAGCATGGGTGGCTGCGGAGAGCACTGGCATAGGAAATAGGATCATCTTGATTTGAACTATACCTTTGAAAATGAAAAGCTCTGTGAATATAGACAAATTCTTTAACTACCACGAGCCTGAATTTTCTTGTCTCTGTGTTCTTCCTAGAGTTGTAAGGACAAATTAACATGATGTATTTAAAAGAACTTCATAAATTATAAAGTATTATATCAAGGTAGGCATTTTTTATAGAAATGGATAAAATTAAGGAGGAGTTTTATATTTCTAGATAAATTTTAACCCTAGATGATCTTGATGGTAATGATCATAATTAATGATGGTAATGATCATAATTAATTTGATCATCGTGGCAATTGCTTAAAGATTTGCTGTGCCCCAGGCATTACTTTATACAATCCATTGACATAGGTACTATGTTTATCCTTATTTTATAAATAAGGAAACATCAATGGCCTTGGAATTTTAAGTTTTCTAAGTTAACACCTAGTAAATGGCAAAGTCAAGTGTGTCTGACTCCAGACCCCAAACTCTTAAATATATGCCAGACTGCATTTCCTTTAATGAAGTAAAATCCAATTTTCAAAGCTGACCTGTATTTTCATATGGTTTTCCTCAAATATTTCTGTTTATTCTTAACTATTCAACAACTTGGGATGTGCAATGGACCTAAGTAAAATGTTCTGTAGATATTAATAAAAGATGTTTGGTCAAGCGGGATATTTCTCCTGATTCATTTGGCACGTGATATTAACCATTTAATAATAGTTTGTTAAGAAAAACAAATCCTCTCTGAGGCTCAACTTGGTATGAAATGACTAGGACCATGAGAAGGTTGAGTTCTCAAGGCTTCTTCCAATTTTTTCTTATTCTCTATTTCTCTCTAGAACATACAAGTAAAAATAGCCATTACCAGCACTGAAACATAAAAAGCAAGCATAGTTATTAGCAATAAGAGGCAATTTTTGAAAAAACTATATGTATCCTGAAGGCATAGCTTATTATTCTTTTTTTTAAAAATATTAGCATTTAAATGTTATTAACTAGCCATGTTACTAAGGCATTAAAAAGAAATTCCTGATTGAGAAGGGGCTTAGATCCCATGGTACAGATGGCTGGAACTGTCTTGCTTGCAGTTGTAGATACTCTGTTTTTTGGGGATGGGTGTTGCTCATCATCATCCTTTTGTTAGTTGTTCTGGGTGAGTCCTGTGAACTGGAGAATAGGTGTTGCAACTCTCCTGAGATTCAGGGCTCAAGCAGCATATAAACAGACCGAAGATTTAAATCTCCAGAACATGTATTTAATGAGTTTAGTGCTAATTATAGGTTCAAATAAAAGGGACAGAAGAGCCATGTGTAGGGAAATTGTAAATGAGTCTAACTGTGTTACATTCGGGAGTATGTATTCCAAAGTAAGACCCACTGACAGGGTGCTGAATTCCTGAGATTGTCCGCCATGCCTATAGTGTCTCTAGAGCCCTCAGGAGCCCCGCTGTTTGAGGCAATGTTTACTGTGGCAGTCAGTGCATTTCTGGGACATTGGAATTGTCCTGCATGACATTGCAATGATGGATACAGGCCATTATACATTTTGTCAAAACCTATAAAATTGTGTGTACAAAGTGTAAACTATAATGTAAACTTTAATCCATGGTCAGTAGCAATAGTATATTGTAACAAATGTACCACACTAATGAAAGATGTTGTTAATGGGGGAAAGTGTGGGAGGGGGAGGGGGTGAGGTATATGGGAATCCCCTATATTTTTTATGTAAAATTTACTTAATCTAAGCTTCTTTAAAAATTAAAAAAAAAAAATTCCTCTCTATAAAATCTTAAAATGAGATTTAAGTTTTCTGTTTGTTTAATTTTATTTAACTAAAATATTTTTAAACACTTTTACAACCAACATGTAATTGTGGAAAACTGTGGTAAGGGAATTGAAAGAATTTGCTTAAATTAAAATAAGCTCATGTACTCCATTTTTGTCATAAAATTTATTTTGCTGAAATAGCATGAAAAATTTTTTAAAGGAGTAAAGTAATGCATATGGAAGTAGGTGGTATTTTTAGTGGCTGCTCACTCCTACAAAATATTTTAGCAAATTCCTTCCCACCTCAGTAGGTTGTTTTAGCTTTATCCAAGGGGACTCTCCAGTGAAAGTGACTAATTCTTTAGTATCTAAGTAGAACAGGCAGTACCTGTCAGCTCAGGCTTTGATCCCCTTTCTTAGTGAGTGTTTTATGATTGGCATGTAACTCTAGTGAGTTGGGTCCAAATGACAGTTGTCAACCATCCATGGACCATATGCTGTGATGGGTAGAGTTGCTGTCAGCTGCCAATGGGCCATCTGGAATAATGCTTACTAAGTAGTGTAAAAATTGCTCAGAAGTGCAGTGGAGAGCCAGCAACCACTGGAATAGGTCTGATCCCTCCACACCAAAACCTGGGTGTCACCTTAGCAATTAAGTCTCTTAAAAGCATAATAAATGTTTTTCTTAATATATCTTATAATCACATATAATAAAGCACAGATTTCATAGGGATATGAAGCTCCATTTTCTATTTATTTGGACAATATCTAAACATATTTTCTAGATTTTCATAGATAAAATGATACTATGAATACTAGCCAAAAGCATGGCCACTAGTTTTTATATACTGTTCCAGCTGCTAAAGAGAGGTTGATACTTAAAACATAGATTTACTTACTGAATCTATCTTTAAAATGCTTCACAAACAGCTGATATATAACAATGTAATTAATATATTAAAGGAAAAACAAGACCAAAAATTAATGCCTCTTCTAAGCAATAAGACAAGAGCTGTTGTCTTGATGTTGCCCTATTGTTCTGGCCAATATCCCAAAATGAAGAATAATTTTAAATTTTCTGCTCTGCCTCTGAGAAAACTATAATTTACTTGGAGTAGTAGCAAGAATGGAAATTTAAAGGCCATAAGTGCATATGCAAAGATATCATGCCTTTGCTACTTAAATGGAACAATGTGTTCCTTTATTTGCAAAAATGGCATTAGAATCAGAATATATGGCCCTTATTTGATTGATGGGTATCACCAGCTCCACTGCTATCTCATCCAATTTCTTCAACTAAGAATGGATGTCTATAAAATGGAAAAAAAGTTATATGCAAACTGATGGCTTTGGAACAAAGCAATGCTGGCCACCAGTTTTCAGAAGAGCAACTCTAATATGTGTGCTTTTGGTGAACACATAGATTATTCTAAGTAAAATTATACGGATGTATATACGCAAGTCCTCTGAAGACTTTTTGGTTTTGAAAATATAAGTGAAAGCAAGACAACTGGTAGTGAAAGCAAGAGTGAGAGCTTCATAAAAAGAAAAATAAAATAGCTCAGAGCATTGTGGTTGCTCATGAAATGAGAATCGATTACCTTTTACTTGGAGTTTTATACAATGCCTTTTAATAAAGATGAATTTTGCCACGTTAAAAAACAAGAATAGCTGACTTTACCAGTGATGACAAATAAATGGAGAAAACAATATCCACACACAAGGCAAACTATATGGGGTAATCTCTTATGAATCAACTTCAGTGTTGTATGATTCCCTATTATAAAAATGCAAATAATGGGATACTCTATATCCAACATATAAATATTTTTGTATATAATGGTATTTATAATTGTGTGTGTATATATGAATGTGCCTCTGCATATATATGTGTATATATGCATATATATTCTTGAATATATATCCTATATATCAACAAAAATTCATAAATAAGATAAGCATAAAAAGTAAATAAAAGTTGTGTGTGAATTATGATAGTAATCACATGTACAGCGTGTGTTTTAATATATTTTAGAATAATTGAGTCAGCCTGCTATTAGTTTAATTAAAATTTTTACACCTTCTTGATTAGACAGCTAGTTTAATGACATCTTCCACACTTTGAGCTGTGAAGTGTGGCTCATTTTAAAGTTCTGTAATGAGAAGGAAAATGTAAATCTGATGAACATCTCGACAGACTGAAAAACAATTTTTAGTTTTCAGTTGTAGAAAAGTACCAGAATTCAGAGACAATTAGCATTCTGTCTGAAACAAGTTTAGTATGAGAATGATGTAATTGACCATTAAATGGGTGATAACCTTTATTAGGGACTGTATTCTATAAGGATATGCCTCAGTGATTGCAGAGCAAAGTAGCACATAATAGATGAGATTCTGAGTGTATATTTTGCTGTACATTTTAACAAGTGACATTATTGCAAAAGATGAGCAAGGAGAGAGTGTCTGAAGACTTTGATAAAGGAATGTAAGAATGAAATATCCATCTAAACTGTTAAGAAGTATGAGCAAGATTGGAATATGAAAGAATAGATTTTCCTTTGTTTGGCACTTTAATACTTTAGTAATTCCATTATATAGCAAATATTTGAATAATTCTAATGAGCTGATTATAGGCTGCCAGCAAGCTCAGTAGCCACTTTATGTTTTGCAGACAATTATCATTGGTCTCTGGAGCTGATTTTATTTATCACATGAGCCCTGAGACTCTTATCAAAATGCTTCTTTTCATATTGTTCTGGCATATATTCTCTTAAGCTAAAGAAATGGAAAAATTCCATTGCCTTTGCATTTTAGCTTGGAATGCAATACTGAACTATTGCAATACATGAATCCCTACTATTTTGGATAGGGTAAGACTGTTAATCTAATAATTCACATTGTACTCAAAGTAATCATTAGGAAAGCAGACCCAGCATGCTACTCAGTAATAACTGTGAATTAGCCGTATCCCATAACTTTTATTTATTTTCAAAAGGATCTTAGTTTTAGTTTTTACAGGGAACTATAGCAGTGAATATTTAGCACATAAATCCTTCTAAATCTTTCTAACAGTGTTCATTTACCACTTGTGAATGTTAGAAATTCAGTGACCATAGGTGTCTAAATCCCTTTGCTTTTACTTGGATACACTACATATGCCTTATGCAGTTGTTTTTCTCACTTTATTTTCTGTTTGTCATTTAACAAGCAAACATCTCAGGAGAACATCCAGAATGAGACTCTCTCCTATCTGACTGCTGATGTGTTATTTTTGTTATCAATTTATAGTTTTCTACTTCTCCTATTCAAGTGTCGAATGAGGATTTCCATGATAGAGCAGTGCCACACAGACATACTTATAGACAGTATTGCAGTTGTGGGAATACAAGTTCTGAACAGTTAACTAAAAATATAACAAAGAGTCTCATAATTCCTAAGGAAAAAAACAGTAAAAAACACGATTAAACTTTACTTATGATCATTTTGATTAGGATACTCTATTTTTGCCAGTGCTTAATATTTAATTATAATACTTGATGGCTTCATATATTAATAAGCATGGTATGTTCTGCTGTTCATGTAATGTTGGTTCATTATTCTTCATGAAGTTCCTAGTTATGACCCTGACAGTCCCATCATTCCTTACTTTTTAACTCTCCAAAATAGATCTTTGAGTCAAACAAACAAAAATTAATGTAATTTATTTCCTTGATTCTAAAAGAAATAATACTTTCACAGTCATCAAAGCAGCTTTATACAGTTAGTTTATCCGATTCTGAAAAAAAACACACCTGCTATTGG
>JAQZBX010030949.1:0-26558 GCA_029593785.1 Cabassous unicinctus
TCAAGCAATGGAAGAAATTACAACTTTAATGTGGAGCCAGTGGCCACTGGAGGCTCTGGGGGCAGGGACAGAGAAAAGAAGTTATAATACAGGGACTTTTTCTGGACTTGGGAATTGTCCTGAGTGACATTGCAATGACAGATATAGGCCATTTTATATCATCATATAACATGCAGAACTGTGTGGGAAAGAGTGTGTTCTACAATGTGAACTATGGTCCATGCTTAATGGCAAAGCCCCAGGATGTGTTTATCAATTGCAATTAATGTGCCACACTAATGAAGGATGTTTATGTCGGAGGTAGTGATAAGTGTGGGAAGTGGAGCATATGGGAATCCCTTTATTTTTTGTGTAACTTTTATGTAAACTAAGTATCTTTAAAAAAAATTTTTTAATGTAAAAAAGAGTAAATGAAGACAAGAAGCATATGACAACAGGATTAACCTGGAGAACATCAGGTTGAGTGAAGTGAGCGAGAAACAATAAGACAAATATTGCATGATTGTGCTCTTATGAACTTAATATATTGTGTAAACTTTGGAGTTAATAACTAGAATATAGGTCAGCAGAAAATAGAATGAGGTTAGAGAATGGAAAGCTGAGGTTTAATCTATGCAGAATTCATAAAATCATTATTTGTACATCTTTAGAAATGAATAGAAATGGTAAAATTATTTCTTCATGTTGGTAACTAGTAGTGTTAATATATAAGTATGACAGTGGGTGAAAGTGAAAGTCTAAGGTCATGTATATTACTAGAAGTAAAGCTATTACATTACTAATAAATGTAACATGGGACTGAATATCATAGTGAATCCTCATGTTAAATATGAGTTTGGGTAATGCAACTATTTTTTTTTAAATGACCAAATGTGTATTAATATTATAAGATAAAAATATCAGACAGAAATACAACCAAAGCAAACTATGGACAGTAGTGTATAGCAATATATAAATAATCTTCCAGCAAGGGTAAAACAGGAAATATACTAAGTGAAAGAAACTAGACAGACAGTGCTACATAATATTTGACTTTATCCATACAAAACACATATAAAAATAAAGTAGACAAACAGAAACAGAATAGCAACTATGTATGGCATAGGAATAATAGAGATATTGATAAGTGATTATTAAGGGGTAGAGTTTTTGTTTATTTGTCTGTTTTTGTTTATTATTTTTATTGGAATAATTAAAATAATAATGAATGAAGTGGTAATGCACAACTATGTGATTCAAATACCTTTGATTGTACATTTTGGATGGAGTGTATGATTTATGAAATTGTATCAATAATATTGATTTAAAAAAAAATAAAGGACACAAGGCTAACTAATTTATATCAAGATATAATCTGACCTACCAATTTTTCATCTGAATGACAAAAACAGGGTGACATGCGAGGACATTAAGCAAAGGAAACTGAGAAAATAATGTATGGTTCTAATTTTGCAAGACTGATTTCTCTGCTTTAACAGATACCTGAAAAGCTATAGGATATTTTACTTTACTTTCTTGATATATATTTACATTAATGCAGTGAGAAGAGTGAGGCTTTTCCTCTCAGTCATTTGTGACTTAATTTTCATTGAAGCCTCAGATACACACAGAAAAATTTCACAATTCATAACTGTATATATTGATAAATTTTTGAAGTGAACACACCCATATAACCAGAACTCAAATTGATAAAAAGAATATTAGCAACATGCCAGAAGCCCTTTTCATCTCCTCTTCCAGCATTACATTTCCACCCCAGTAATCATTATAATGATTGTAAAACCGTGTATGTATTTTGCACACTTTTGAACTTTATGGAAATGAAACAATACATTATGTACTTTTATCTGGGACTTGTTTCACTCAACATTATATTTATTAGATCCATCCATGTCAGTGCAAGTGGTTCATATATATTTGTTTCTGTATAGTTTCATTGATGAATATTCCACAATTTATTTCCCAATTCTATTCGTCTGAACATTTGAAAATTTCCAGTTTTTTCTAGGTTGAACAGTGTTGCTGTAAACATTCTTGTACATATCCCTTGGAGAAGATACATTTTTTTATTTTTGTTGGATACATACCTAGAAGTGGGATAGTTGAGTCATAGCACAGATATATATCTAGCTTTATTAGTTCCTGTTATTTCTCCAAAGTTGATTGCACCAATTTACACTCCCACAAAAAGTTCCCATTGTTCCACCTTCTTCAAAGTATTTGGTATTTTTCATCCTTTCATGTTATGTGTGTTAGTGAACTGTGTTATGATAACACATTTTGACTGAAGAAGAGTCTTCATTTCATACATTAATTGGCCACATTTTTATCCTTTTATGAAGAGTCTCTTCAAATGTTTTCTCCATTTTTCTCTGGGCTCTTTACCTTTCTTATTAATTTGTAAAAGTTATTTCTATATTAAGGATATGAGTCCTTTATTGTATATAAGGATTGCAAAAGTATTTTCCCACTAGTTGGCTTGACTTGTACTTTCCCCATGATGTGTTTTGAGGATTAAAAGTTCTTAATTTTTCATTTATATTTAGCACTATTTCAAAAGAATCAATTTTATTCATACTTATCAATAAAGCAAAAATCCCTCCAAACTGTACAATCTGTACAATCACATATTTCTGCATTCATCACTTCAATCATTCTTAGAGCACTTTCATTATTCCCATAATAATAACAATAATAAACAAAAAACAAACAAAACTCATCACCTCTCAATCTCTCTATGCTTCTCCTGCTGTACATATCTGCTATTCTTCTTCCTTTTCTCTAGTATATTTTTATTTCTATTTTGTAAAAACAGTCTTATATACACAATATTGCCCATACTTGTGTTTTATATGAGGTTTCACTATCTTATACAGTCCCATGTTACAGTTTTTTGCTTTTCTTTTAGTAATATACATGACCTTAGACTTTCCTTTTCAACCACTATAATACCCATATAATAGCTCGGCTAGTTACAAATATCATGATGTACTTTCACTATTTCTATTCATTTCCAAAGAGTTACCAACAAATTTTTTACCAATTCTGCACAGATTAACCCTCAGTTTTCCATTCTCTACCCTCATTCTATTTTCTGGTCATCTATATTCTAATTATTAACATCATGAGATTACATTTTATATTTAGTTCATAATAGTGCAATCATACAGTATTTGTCCTTTTGTGTCACCCATATTCGTGTTAAACATGAGGGTTCATTATCTTATATAGTCCTATTAGGGTGATGTTGGTGTCATAGAAAGAGTTTGGTAACATTCTTTCCTGCTCAATTTGTTAGAAAAACTTGAACAAGACTGGTATTAGATTGTCTTTGAATGATTGGTAGAATTCACCTGTAAAGCCATCTGGTCCTGGGCTTTTCATCTGTGGGAGGTTTTTGATGGCTGTTTCAATCTCTTCACTAGTGATTGGTTTGTTGAGGTCTTCTATTTCTTCTAGGGTCAGTGTAGGTGGTTCATGTGTCTCTTGGAATTTGTCCATCTCAACTTTATTGTCTAGTTTTTTGACATACAGTTGTATTCCCTTTCAATCTTTCTTATTTCTGTGGGGTCAGTGATAATGACTCCTCTCTCATTCCTGATTTTATTTATTTACATCTTTTTTTCATGTTTTGTCAGTCTAGCTAAGGGTTTGTTGAGTTTGTTGAACTTCTCAAAGAACCAAATTTTTTTTTTCAAAGAACCAACTTTTGATTGTTGATTCTCTCTATTGATTTTTTTTGTTCTTGATTTCATTTATTTCTGCCCTGATCTTTACTATTTCTTCTCTTTGGCTCAGTTTGGGATTAATTTTGCTGTTCTTTTTATAGTTCTTCCAAGTGTGCAGTTAAATCTTCAGTTTTAGTTCTTTCTCTCTTTTTTTTATTTTTTTTAAGGTCCTGGGGCTGGTGATTGAACTCTGGACCTCATATGTGGGAAGGAGTTGCTCAACCATTTCAGCTACATCAGCTCCCTTCTTTTTTCTTTTTTAATGTAATCATTGAGGACTATAAATTCCTTTTTAGCGCTGCCTTTGTGATGTCCCATAGGTTTTGATGTTTCATTCTCATTTTCATTCAACTCAAGATATTTGCTGAATTGTCTTGCAATATCTTCGTTTGACCCACTGTTGCATTTCCCTAATAGCTACTGGTGGAAAGCATCTTTTCATGTTTTTTTTAGCCATTTGTATTTCTTATTTGGAAAAATGTCTTTTCATGTCTTTTGCCCATTTTGTCATTTTGTTTGTCTTTTTATTCTTGAGTTGTAGGATGTCTTTATATATTTTGGATATTAAGACCTTATTGATATATGATTTCCAAATATTTTCTTCCATTGTGTAGACTGCTTTCTTGACCAGGTCCTTTCAAGCATAAATGTGAGGAGGTTCCATTGATCTATTTTTTCTTTCATTGCATGTGCTTTGAGTGTAAAATCTAAGAAACTGTGGCCAAGCACAAGATCTGAAGATGCTTCCCCACATTTTCTTCTATGCGTTTTCTGGTCCTTGCTTTATCTTCATGTCTTTGTTTATTTTCAGTTAATTTTTGTTTAACGTGTTAGGGGTAAGGTATGAGAGGATGAAAAAGCAGCAGGCTTAATGGAAAAAAATTTTGGGAATCAAATATCCTAGAAGAGTTTAATATCCATGAAATATAAAGAAATTCTACAACTCAACACTAAAACCACCAATGACCCAATTATAAATGGTCAAGAGCCTTAATTTAACAAAGTTTCCACACACATGCAAAGTGTTAATAATAGGGAAGCAATTAGTGGGATGTGAAGGAACTTTTGGGATTAATCTTTCCTTTTCTGTCACCCAGGAGAAAGGAAAACATGTTCCTATATAAAGGACATGTACATGGATGCTCATAATATCTTTAGGTCATAATACCCCAAACTTAAAGGACCAAAATATCCACCAAGCAGAATATGAATAAACATTTTGTAATATCGTCATTCAATGACAAAAGATTCAATGATTTTAAAAAATGAGAGAACTGCTGATCCACCAAACAAGAATGATTCTCAAAACAATATTTTGAGCAAACAATGCATGAATCAAAATGTAAATTCCAATTTATTGCATTTTTATCAATTGCAAGATGTGGCAAAACTGATGTATGATGATAAGAATAAGAGTATGTTGGAGGTGGATATTGAGTGAAGTGTACAGGAATTATTTTCCAGATTACTGGAAAGTATTCATATCTTGATAAGGTCATTGGATACCTTAGGGAACAGGAAATGAAAGGTTTAAAAATTTTGACAAGTCATTCAGTTAAAATCAGTACATTTCACTGTATTTAAATTTTACATCAATTATAAAAGAACAGTGAGTGAGAAAGAGAGAAGAATGTTCACACAAATATAACAGATACAAGCACATTTTATTTTCAGTATCTTTCCCCTACTGACCACCTGCTTCTTCCACAAAACAAGGATGGCAGGCAGAGGAATGTATTTGGTGGGAAATTAGACTGAGATTATTTGTGAGGAAGGAGATTTCATAATCCCCTTAGTCATCACATTGCAAATATCAAGTGCTCAGAATAATAGAAGCAACTTGGACACAGAGAGGTGATCGCATGTGCAGTTATACATTTATAGATCATCAGTGAGTGCTGAGAGTTTAACAGAGAAGTCTTCAAAGGGTGAGGAAATTCCAATGGGTAAAATAGTGGTTCTGCTTATGACCAGATCCCTGCTTAGCATTCCCCATCATCAACATCACAAGTTACCTCACCAGTGGACTGTCCAAACCTGTTATCCCATGTAATGGCTTGGATTTTGCAGAATCGCTCCCCAGTCACTTTCCCTATCATGGGCGAAAACAGCTCGGGTAGTTATGAGGCCCTGAAGGGGGCTAAGGAATTGTCCTGAACCATCACACATATTCATGGTATAGGAAGGAAGGGCTGTACTTGTCCTTTGGCTAATAAAAGGTCATGTCAACCTAGGTATTACATGGGATACTATCTCTGCCTGGGATAGTATATATTATCTCAAGAGATCAGACAACAGGACACATGTGCTCCTCACTAATAAGGTGACCTGCCAAGTCCTCACGCTTCTGAAAGGCATTCCCAGAAATTTTACCCCATTTTGCATTGAATACCTTCTTCCTCCACCCCACTCTCCAAGCCTGGTTTCACAATACTTAAGCTAGAATTCATTAGCCCATCCAGTGTGAAGGTATTCCTGGAACCTTCCTGGAATTTAGCAAGAAAGTGCTTAAGGAAACCCTGAGAAGAAACTCAAAGCTAGACATATTATTTGTATTAACTCATTCATCCCTCATGATGAGATAACAAGGTTGTAAATGCTATTCCAAGTTCACCACTTTTAAAAGGAAGTGTCAATCCTCAGTGCATCCTCAGAAATAATAGAACAATGAGAATATGAATCCCGTGTTCACCAGGGAAGCCAGAATACCAGGAGTGTTGGCGCTGACAATTGTGCTGAGTTCATATGTTTTCCTGAATCCACTTTGTTCTGGTGGGGCCTTTTTGGCCTTAGACATGTCATTTATAGTGGAAATATATATTTTAGTTTGCTGAAAACTGCTGGGAGCAATATACAAGAAATAGGTCGGCATTCACTATGGGAAGTTATTAGGTTAAAAGCTTGTGTCTTTTATTTTTATTTATTTATTTTTTTTAAAGATTTATTTATTTTATTTTATTTATCCCCCCCCCTTGCTGCTTGTGCTGCTGTGTCCATTCACTGCGTGTCTTCTCTGTGTCTGCTTATCTCCCCCTTGCTGTGAGGTCTTGCCGCATCAGCCCACAGCGCCGCGCGAGCCGGCCTGCCCTCACAAGGAGGCGCTGGGAAGCGAACCCGGGGCCTCTCATATGGTAAATGGGTGCTCTACCGCTCAGGCCAGCGTGCCCTCACAAGGAAGTCTCGGGTCGCGAACCAGGGCCTCCCATATGGTAAACGGGGGCTGTATCCACTGAGCCACACCCGCTTCCCGTGCTTGTGTCTTTTAGTGTATTTCTGTGGGTTGATGGAACAGATTTTTAAAGAAGCTTTATTGAGATATTGTAACCATTTTCCATCCAAAATTACAACCCGTGGCTCTCAATATAATCAGAATTGTTCATTTATCACCACAACCAATTTTAGGACATTTTCATTACTCTAAAAAAGAAAACCCCATAACCCACAGCACTTACCTCTAAATCCCTCTGTCCTTCCCCAGCCCTACATAACCAATAATATGACTCTGTGTCTATAGATTCATTTATATTGACATTTTAAACAAATAGACTTTTACCATTTGTAGAATGTTGCATCTGGTTTCTTTCCTACAGCAAAATGTTTTTTATTGTGGTGATTTTTTTAGAGAAGTTTAGGTTAATATAAAATCATGAAAAATACAACATTCCCATATCACCCCCTATTGTTGACACTATGCAATGGTGTGCTACCCTTGGTACATTGGAGGAACAATATTAAAATATTCCTGCTAACTAAAGCCCATAGTTTGCATTAGTTATATTTCCCCTGTATTCTATCCTATTGTTAACACCTTGTAATAGTGATGTGCATTTGTTATATTTCCTGATTGAACATTTTTATGTTTTTACTATTAACTGCAGTCATCATCCACTACATGGTTCACTGTGTTATACGTATGTTCTAATCTCTAGCTTTCCATCTAGTAACATGCATGACCCAAAACTTCCCCTTTAAACACATTTACACACATAGATTACTGCAGTCAATTACACTCACAATAATGTGCTACCATCACCTATATCCATTTCTAAACATTTGCCATCAACCTAATGAAAAATTATGCACAAATTAAGCATCAGTTCCCCATTTTTACACTCCATCCATCTCTGGGTAACTTTTATTGTAGATTATAACCCAATGAGTTAGCTTTCTGTAATTAATTGATATTAGTGAAATCATAAAATATTTGTCTTTTTCTACCTTGCTTATTCCACAAAACTCTATAATGTGACATGAATAAGGTCTTCATTCCTTCTTACATCCAAATTACATTCCATTGTGTGTATATATCACATTTTGCTCATCCATTCATTGGTTGAAGGACACTTGTCTCCATCTTTAGGTAATTGTGAATAAAAGCACTGTGAACATCAGTGTCTGTTTATGTCTCATCTTTCAGTTCCTTTGAATATATACCTAGTACCATGATTGCCAGATCATATAGCAATTTTAAACTTAGCTTCCTGAGGAATTCTAAACTGTCTTCCATAGTGGCTACCCCATGTTACCTTGCCACCAGCAGTGAATGACTGTTCCTTTTTCTCCACGTCCTTTCCAGCAGTTGCAGTTTTCTGGTTTTTTCTAATGCTGGTCACTCTAGTAGGTGTGAGATGATATCTCTTTGTGGTTTTGATTTGCATTTCCTGAATAGTTAGTAGTGGAAAGCATCTTTTCATGTGCTTTTTAGGCATTTGTATTTCCTCTTTGCAAAAATGTCTTTTCAAGTCTTTTGCCCATTTTGTCAATTTGTTTGTCTTTCTATTCTTCAGTTGTAGGATTTCTTTATATATTTTGGATAGTAAACCTTTATTAGTTCTGTGGTTTCCAAGTATTTTCTTCCATTGCATAAGCTGCTTTCTTGACCAGGTCCTTTCAAGTACAAATTATTTGATTGTGAGGAGGTTCCAATGATCTATTTTTGCTTTCATTGCATGTGCTTAAAGGGTAAAGTCTAAGAAACTGTTGCCCTGCACAATGTCTGAAGATACGTCCCCACATTTTCTTCTATGAATTTTAGAATTCTGGCTCTTTAGGGCTTTGATAGTTTTCAATTAATTATTGGTTAGTTATGAGGTAGGGGTAAGATCTGAAAGAGTGAAAAGGCAGCTGATTTAATGGGAGAAAATATTTGGAAGTCACAGATTGGATAAGGGTTTAATATCCATGATATATAAAGAGATTCTAAAACTCAACGCTAAAACTACAAATGACACAATTAAAAAATGTGCTAAAGAATTAATTTAACAAATGATCAAAGTTCCTTCACACATATAGTGTTGATAATAGGGAAGCAGTTTGTAGATGGGTGGTTATATTGGAACTCTCTATTTCCTGCATGATTTTTCAGTAAACCTTACAATGTCTCTAATTAAAATGATTTATCATCCTGGAAATGGATAACAGGTTACGTTGACTTTAGATTTGATAAGGCAAAAAAATGTTGTCTTTTCATATGTAACTACTAAAAGAATATAAAAATAGGGCATATCTTCTGAATAAATGAAAAAGACAAGATTGAACCAAAACTATGAGTCTTAATGAAAACATTCAGGAGAAAAATAACAGCATTGAACTGCAAGAACAAATAGAAACTGCAGAGAAAGAAGGAAGATTAAATTTAAACTTCAACAGTAATCATATTTATGTAAATGTTCCACTTAATCAAAAATTTTTAAAGAATTTTTAAAAAGTTCTATGGGTTTTATTTTAAAATTCATCTAAAGGAGAGCTGATGTAGCTCAAGTGGTTAAGTGCCAGCTTCCCATGTACAAGGTCCTGGGTTTAATCCTAGGTACCTCCAAAAAAATCCAAGACAACAAGTTTGGCAGTAAAACATGGATTTTATATAATCACAGAAAAACACAAATATCAGTAAATCTTGTGTCAATGTCAACAGCAAATATAACAAATATTAAGGAAAAAATACTAGAAATGTAGTGTCCTTTCATAGTATTGAAATGTTTAAAATCCCAGAAAAGCATAGAAAATTAAAATTGATGTGCTCCTACTTGCTGGCTTTCATAAGTTGACAAAATTACAATATGTAAGAGCCAAGTTCAAATCCTAATAGGAGATTTTGGTACTACTCTCTCAGTAAGTGATAGAAGAGGAAGAAAAATTATCAGCAAGGATCTAGACTACTTCATTATTAAAAATAAATTTTGGTAAGTAGTTGTGGTTCAAGCAGTTGGCCCCCGCCTACCACATGGGAGATCCTTGGTTCACTTCCTGGTTCCTCCTAGGGAAAATGAGCCAGACAGTGAGCTGAAGCAACAGACTGGCATGATAGGCATGTGCAGTGAGCTGAGAAAATGATATGAAACAATAAGATGATGCAATGAAGAGACACAACAAGGAAACACAATGAGAGACACAAGAAGCAGGGATTGGAGGGGGCTCAAGCTCTTAGGTGCCTCCCTCCCACATGGGAGGTCCTGGGTTTTGTCCCAGTGCCTCCCTAAAAAAAGAAGAAGAGCACAGAACAAGTAGACGGCAAGTGCAAATGAGGCAGGGGTGAAATAAATAAACAAAATAAATCTTTTAAAAAATAATAAATTTTACTTAATGCATGTATAATGCATACTTTTATTTAGCATATATATAAAACACTGCAAAAAGAAAAATACACCTCTTTTTCATGAACATAAGTAACTTTAGGTCTGAGGCAGGAGAAGTAGGATATTAAGGGGCAACCATGGTCATCCTCTCAGAGATGAAGCTGGCTCTAACCAGGGAAGAAAGGAGGAGGTAAAGGAGAAGAGATCAGATGAGCACAAGATGTGAAGGATGGATGTGACATGGAAGAAAGAAGTCAAGTAGGGCCACAAAGCTTTAGCCTGAACACCTACCAGGATGGAACCACTGTACATGGAAAAGGGAAAGAACAAGGAGGAGGAGGTTTGGGAAGGAGTTGAGAGTTTGGCTTTCACACATTAGACACAGAAGTGGGGTGTCCTGGACACAGCTCTGTGTAAATCTGGACTGTGTAGAAAAATTTGGGTTAGATAAATATAGTTAGTTCGTGCCAGTATAGAGGGTACTTAAAGCCAATAGTGATCACATGATCAATAAGTGAACCAATTTCTGAAGAAGGAATGAGGTCCAAGTTTGAAGACATGGGGAAAACTAATGCTGAGAGATTTTTGGAAAAAAAAAACAGGAACCAGCAGAGGAGACTGAGATGGAAAAGCTACAGCATCTAGAGATAAAGAGAAAAAGGAGAATGTGGTGAACCAGAAGTAAGTGCTGGGAGCACTTCAAGAAGTACAGAGGAACCAAATGTCCTAAATGCAGCTGAAGCAATGCAGCAATTAGTGGAATGTGAAGGATCTTTTGAGATTTATGATTCCTTGTCTATCACACAGGAGAAAGGAAAATATATCCTTATATAAAGGATATGTACATGGATACTCATAAAATCTTTAGGGTGTAAATTCCCAAACTTGAAAGACAAAAAATATCCACTGAGAGGAACATGAATACACATTTTGTAATATAATCATTCAATGTCAAAGGACTCAATGATAAGAAACAAGAGAACTGCTGATCCAACAAACAACATTAAGGAATTTGAACACAATATTTTTAGCACAGGATCCATGCACCAAAATGTAAATTCCAATTTATATAATTCTTATGATTTTCAGGATGTGGCAAAGCTGATGTATGAGGATAGAAAATCAGAAAGGGGGTGAAGATGCTGAGAGGAGAGTATTGGCTGAAGCATACAGGGATTATGTTGCAGGTTAATTGAATACTGTAGGGGACTGGGGAAGAAAGGTTTAAAAAATTTGACATCAGTTAAAATCAATACATTTAACTGTATTTAAGATTTACATCAATTTTACAAGAACAATAAGGGAAAAAGAGAGGAGAATATTCATAAGAATACAATGGAGATGAGCACATTTTATTTTCAGTATCTTTTCCCACTGGTCACCTCACTGATGAGCAGCCAGGCTGGCAGTTGCTTGTAGATTCCAGGCAGAATGTTGGGGAGTTCTCTGGGGTTTCTTGTGGATACAGTGTTATTGGGCAGAGTCCTGTGGTGGCATCAGTGCCATGGAGGGCCTATAGCACTCTGTGGAGTTTGTGTTTTGGATGATTCTGGGGAGTCTTTGAGAAGTGATGATGGAGCGCAATGACACTAGTCCATACCTCTCACTCCACAGATGCCAGTGGGACTCAGGAGTATTTCAATCTTTCTTCAGCATTTTGGTGGGTCTCCTATTGTTCATGCTTGGGTAGTCTGTTAGAAGGCGACTTTATATAAAATGTGAAAAGCAGCTTGCAGACACACTAGCTATCCTGATTGACAAGAAATGTCAACTTCTTTACAAGATGAGTGCTGCTCACAATAGGTACATAGAGACAAAGTCATCTTTAGGGGATGCTAGGCTTGAGACAGCATCCTTAAAAATGCCCATCCTTCTGGATACCTACAGAAATGCTAAGGGAAAAACAGCAAAGTTGATGGAAGAATTCACTTCAGTGGTCCTAGAAATAAAGGAAGAGAGATCCAAATGTTCCAAACAAGAAGATAAGATGAAGAAGATGCTAAAAGTACTGGAGTCCCAGGAAGAGGTAATGAGAACCACCACAGCACCAGGCACTTTTCCAAATTCAATGTTTTTGGAAACCCTTCCACTCCCTGAGTGTCATTTCAGGAGTGAGCCTGGGTCTTAAAGTGACACTGAACTTCTGGTCCTTTCAGGCCTCCTGAGCTAACAGGCTGCAATGCCCTGTCGAATTCCATCTTAGAGTCTTTGAGGCAAGTGGATCAAGGGAACCCACACCATGGGCAGGAGTTCCTCTATCTTCACCTCCTGAACACAAAAATGATTTCCTCCATGGTTCATTACACCTTCAATCACAAAGAGTTTGGACTTGAGGTACACACCAGAAATGTGGAACTGTTTCTTTACAGAAACTCAACATGAAAGAAGCTAATACTAGTGATGAGATTGTTAATATACTTAAGAGACTACTTAAGGGACTTCTGTATAGGTTTATATATTTCTTCATTTATTTCTCTGTTGATCTGTTCTTATATTTATACTTCAGATTTTTATGTTGATCTTATAAACTTTCCTTCATTTTTCTCATCTACACAATATCCATTTTATATAAAAGTATAATTTGAAAATATATGCAGTTCAGTATGAGACTTTTAAAAGACAAAAGCAATATTGACTTGCAAGAGATTATTCCCAGGAAATGTAAGTTATAAGTAAATGCAAATTTAACCTAAATATGTAATAGGTGAAAAATGAAAATTAAAGAAGTTTTCTTATTGAGAGGAAGGTAAACAGTATATTTACAAAAAACTTCATATAATAAAATGTTATAATTGAAAAAAAGAAAGGATAAAAATTTTAAAGTAACATATTAACATAGAGAAATTTTTATTCCCATGCAAGAGTGCTGAAGTATGAATTCTCTAAGCAGGAAGAAATCCCTCTTGAACAATATCAGAAAATCTACACTCCCAATCCCTCACCCGTCTCTCCCTCCTGCTTTCCATTTAAATGACACACCTCAAAGCAAAGCTGAGGAAGCAGCAAGAAAATCCTTCCCAGGGAAACAGCTGGCATCCCTAAGATAATAACTCTGGTCATGTAAAATGATGCTATGGGAGACAGTGAGCAAAAACTGGAGTTTCTAATGACTACCAAGGAAAGCAGCAAGTGACACTCAGCATTTGAGGCATCCACATGACCTAAAGGAACCAATAAAGCACTATGATTTCTCACGAAATAGAGAAAGAAAAATGGGCTTGGTTGTGGGGAAAGATGAGTGATGATAAGAAAGAAAGTCCTTGTCACTGTGGAACTGATAATCTAGGAGAGAATGATAGATTTGAAAAGAAATTAAAGAAAATACATGGCATGTCAGGAGATGTGAAGGGTTATAGAGAAGAATAAGCAGGGAAGGAAGGGAGTGCAGATTTTGGGGGAAAAGGCAGGGACTCATGGAAGTAGACATCAGGCAAACTCTATCTGAGGAGAGGGAATCTGAGCACTGAGCATACCTGGCATAAGCATTGAAGGATAAGAGGTCAGAGCAGGTGATAGCACTCAGTAGGGGTGATGAACATGATGGTTGTGAGGATCAGCCAGTGTCCAAAGTGGCTGGAACACAGTGAGTCACATGCAGGGTGAGGGAGCAAAAAGGGCCAGATAACTGAGGACATTTATTATGGTAGAGAGAAGAATTTTATTTCAAAATGACAGTGACAGCAATGTAAAGAAAAAGGAAGATGAGAGACCAGGGTTTTACTCTGACAGTGACTTTATGCTGAGCATGGTGATGGCCAGAGCCAGGTGAATGCTGTGTAGATGGAGACACAGTGACAAGGAGAGATCCAGGACATGAGTCTTGATGACTGCAGGTGCAAGAGAAATCAGGAGATAGGAGGTTAACACTGAGAGTTTGACTGGAGCATCTGTAAGAGGGGTGGCATCCTCCATGAAACAGGGGTGTCTGGCAGAAGAATGTATTTGGTGGGAAATTGGATCAAGATTATTTGTAAAGCAGCATATTTCACATTCCCCTTAGTCATCACACTGTAAATAACAAGTGCCCAGAATGATAAAAGCAGCTTGAACACAGAGAGGTGATCAGAAATGCAGTTATAAATTTAATGGATCATCACTGAGAGCTGTGAGTTTAACAGAGAAGATTTCCAAGTAATAGGAAGTTTCCCCTGGTTAAAATCATGGTTTTACTTATTGCCAGATCTCCACTTAGCATTCCCCCATCATCAATGATATCACAAGCTGCCTCATCAGTGTAATGCCCTAGACTATTATTCCATGTAATAGCTTGGGTTTTGCAGAATCCCTCCCCAGTCACTTTCCCTACCATGGCTATAACAGCTTAGGTAGACATGAAGCCTTGAAGAGAGCTAAGGAATGGGCCTGAAACATCCCACATATTCATGGTATAGGAAGGAAGGGCTGTTCTTGTCCTTGACTAATAAAAAGTCAAGTCAACCAAGGCATTACCTGGAATACTATCCATTCCTGGTATTTGGCTTTGATCTCTGGAGATGACTCCAGGACCCATGTGCTCCTCACTATTTATACTACCCAATTGTGTATTTGAAAATAATAAACATTAAAAATTTAAACCTTTATTCACATGGAGATGACTTTATTGCCATGGAAGTGTGCTGCAGTGTGAGTTTTCTAAAGGAAGAAATCCTTCTTGGACATTATCAGGAAATCTCTACCACTGCTCCCCTCATCGCTCTCTCACTCCTCCTTTCATTTCAACTAACAGACTTCAAAGGAAAGCTGAGGGCATAGCAAGGAGCTCCACTGTCAAGGAAGCAGCTGACAACACTAAAATATTTTTAGTCATATATAATGTTCCTGTGGCAGAAAGTGGGTAGAAACTGAAGGTTACTAATGACTACTGAAGGAAGCAGAAGTGACACTCTGAAAATCTGGGGATCCATATGAGATAAATGACCAATAAAGCACTATGATTTCTCCCTAAAGTAGAGAAAGAAAACTGGTTTTGGTTGTGGGGATAGATCAGTGATGATAAGGAATAAAAGTTCCTGTCTCTGTGGAGCTGATAGCTTAGGAGAGAAAAGATTTGAAAGGAAATTAAATAGAATACATGTCATGCCAGGAAATGTTAAGAGCTATGGAGAGAAATAAGCAAGGAAAGGTGGGGAGTGTAAGGTTTGGAAAAAAGTGGGCTCTTGGAAGTAGAGGTCAGTAGAGGCCTCTGGAGGAGGGGGCATCTGAGCAGTGACAGTTCCTATCACAAGCATTGAAGGATGAGGGGCCAAAGCAGGTGATAGCATTCAGTAGGGATGATGATCATGAGGGTTGTGAAGATCAGCCAGGATCCAGAGTGGCTGGAACACAATGAGTCACATGCACGTTGAGGGAGCAAAAAGCTGGCATGGGCCAGGTAACTGAGGGTACCATGCCCATGATAGAGAGATTAATTTTAATTTGAAATTACAGTGACTGTGATGCAGGGGAAAAGGTGAAGCAGAAAGACCAGGCAAGATCTTACAGCGACATGAGTCAGTTAGACTTAAGTCCTTCTTAACATATTTTTCATATTCTATCTAATATGATTAATTTTCAAATCTTGTTCTTGTGAAATCAAAACTTGACCTGGTAATATATATTGCCTAAGAGTTGCGTCCTGAGGGTCCTCTTGTTTTTGAAATGTGGCCTCTCTCTAAGCCAAATTCAATATATAAATGCACTGCCTTCCCTATGACATAGGATATGAGTCCCAGGGATGAACCTCCCTGGCACCAAGGGATTAATACCAAGTGCAAACTAATGATGCATTTGGAGAAAGATCTAGAGCCAAGGGAGAATATATTAAATGCAATGAGCTTTTATGGCTAAGGGGTTTCAAAGTGAGTTAGGAGGTCTTTCTAGAGGTTACAATTATGCACATCTCAGAAGGATCTTACTGTCTGCCACAGTAAACAGTGACTCAAGTAGGGGTGCCCCTGGGGTCTCTAGAGACATCTAGACACTATAGGCAGGAGAGACATCCCATGGAAATTGGCACCCCATTACCTTGTAATTTATAATAACCCTCCTCCTCCAATATATCTGAGATAGACTCATTTATAATTTTTCTACACATGGGTCTTCTGTGCCACTTACTTGAACCTGTAATAAGCACTATACCCATTATGTGTGTGTGTGTGTATATATATATATATATATGTCCCAGAGACTTAAGTCTTCCAAATGTACATATGCTGGTTGAGCCCTGAATCTTAGCAGATTTATAGCCAATACTTACTCTTCTGTTCATCAGACTCACCCAGGCCAAATAAAAAAAGGATAATGATGGTCAACACCCATCCCAAGAAACAAAGAGTATCTGCTACTGTATGCAAGACAGTTGCATCCATTGGCCTCTTGGGATCTAAGCTCTCTCTCAATCAGAATCAGTGGGCATCACTATCCCCAAATCCTCAACGAAGAGGAATGAAAAAACATAAAGGAGGGATGCAACTATGGACAAAAGTAGACTTGTTATTCTAGTAATGAAAGAACTTGTTGATACAAATGCAGTGGTCAATGGAGGCTCTAGGGGAGGGAGAGGGAAGAATAGGTGTAACATGGGGCATTTTTGAGACACTGGAATCATTCTCATGATTTTGCAATGATGGATACAAGCCATTATACATTTTATCAAAACCTATAAAATTGTGTGGTGCAAAGTGTAAATCATAATGTAAACTATAGATGATGCTTAGTTGCAATACTTCAACATGTGTCCATCAATTGTAATGAATGTACCATATTAATGAAAGATGTTAATGGGGGAAATTGTGGGGGGGAGGAGGTTTGGTATATGGTAATTCCCTATATTTTTGATGTAACATTTATGTAATCTAAATATTCTTTAAAATTAATTTAAAAATTTTTAAATAAAGGCCATGTGGAAAAATATGAAAATTTTTGATGGACACAAATGGTGTGACAAAATAGAACAGGTGACTGGATGGAGAATGGAGGAGGGGGGTGCTAGGCCAGAGGTCATATAGTGCTCTCTAGGACAAGTTGGTGAGGTTATTAACTATCTTAAGGAAAGTGGAAATCCAGTTTTATAATTTTTTTTCCACCGTAGCAAAATAAAGTTTAAGTGCTTACTAAAATATACTACATAATTTTATTACATTCTCACTAAGAATTGAAACTTACATTTGCATGGAATTCATGTGTTTTCCTTCTTTCAGTTCCCTAATATTAGTTTTGTTTTGACTGATTATTGTTGTATTAGTCATTCAAATGTGTGCTGATGTAAAATACCAGAAATCTGTTGACTTTTATAAAGGGTACTTATTTTGGGGTAGAAGCTTACAGTCACAAGGCGATAATGAGTATTGGAGCAACGTGGCTGTTGGTCTCTGTGAGGGATCAGTCTTCCTCTTCTTTTTTAATATATATTTTTTATTTTTTAAAGGTATTTATATATCATAAACATTACATAAAAATGTAGGGGATTCCCATATTCCCCACTTCCTACACCTCCCACATTCTCTCACATTAACAACATCTTTCATTAGTGTGGTACATTCATTACAATTGATGAAAACATTTTAGAGCATTGCCGCTAAGCATGGATTATAGTTTACATTGTAGTCTACACTCTCTCCCACACAATTTTGTAGGTTATGGCAAGATATGAAATGGCCCATAACTGTCACTGTAATGTTATTCACAAAAATTCCCAAGTTTCCAAAAGGCCCCCATATTTCACCTGTATTTCCCTTTCCCTGCCCTCAGAACCTCTAATGGCCACTGCCTCCACATGAATGATATAGTTTCTTCCATTGATAGAATCACAATAAGTCTATAGTGGAATACCAGTAAGTCTACTTTATTCCATAGTTCATTCCCCAATCCTGAAGATTCTGGGATGGTGTTGCCCACTCCCCTACTAATTGAGAGGAGGCTTCAATCTCATGAGGCAGATGGAGGAGTCTCTCTTGCTTGCAGTTGTAGACCCTCTCAATTCCTTGGGATGGTCATTGTCCATCATCATCTCCTTGTTAGTTGTCCTGGGTGAGTCCAATAAACTGGAGAGCAGGACTATTGGAACTCCATTGAATTTCAGGGCCCATCTGGCACATGGACAGCCCAGTCTCTTGAACATAAACCTACCAATTCCAGCACCAACTATAGCAGCCTTCCTCTTAAGGCTCCATGGTCCCAGCTTCTTCCCATCTCAGCAGTAGTCTGGCATAAAGCTCATTTCCCTCCCTAGGGCTTGTTTCTCATCGGGGTCAGCTGCAGCTATAGGCTATCAGGCTCATCTCTCTTCTCAGGGCCTCTGCTGTGTCTATGGAGCTGTTTGTATGCCTCTGTATTTTTCTTCTGTGTGTCTACTTCCATGTGTCCTTGTTCAAGTGTCAGTTTACATAACCTACCAAAGGGGGTGGGGACTCAACCCTGCACACCCTAATCTTAACAAAATTTAATCAAAGCAACTCAGCTGAATCTAATATAATCAAAAGGCATCACACCCAGTTTACAAACATAATCAACATCTATTTTTGGAATTCATAAATTGTTAAAAATGTTTCCAAAAAAAAAAAAAGCATTAGAAACATGTCTTTGTTAAAATTCATAAATATACTTAAGAAGAGTATTCTTTGATTAAAATATATAAATTTTGTTCTTGTAACTACCTGCACCTTTTTATAGGTAGATGTTTCCCATGTTGCTTCAAACACTCTGAGGCAGTGGATATCAATCCTTCCTGCACAATGAAGTCTTCTAGGGAACTTTCAAAATTCTCATGACTGAGTCCCATCACCAGATAGGCTGATCTAAGTTTTGTTGGATTAGCCTGTTCATTCAGAGGTTTAAAAGGCCTCCAGGTGATTCCTGTAGGGTATCAATGTTTGCAAACACCTTCTCTAAGGAGTGGAGACCCAAAATAAGGCCTTGTTACACATGTATGTATGGAACCTGGGTCAGCAGCATCAGAATCACCTGGCAGCTTGGTAAAAAGAAAAGAAAAAAAACAGAATCAAAGATCCCACCTGAGACAGACTGAGTCAGGATCTGTAATTTAACAAGATCCCACAGATACATATGCAAGATAAAGTTTGAGAGGCACTGGTTCTAAACTGGCTTCTAGATTCCATACCACCAAGCTAAAAACCAGTGCAGAACAAGGAGAATACAGTCACTGAATGATTTAATTCATAAATAAATGTATCTCTGCTAAAAAGAGTAAACAGACATTGCCAAGAGAGGCTGTCCCAGGGAGTTTGCCTAGATTGTAATGATTCACATACCTTGATGATCATGCTAACCAAACCATTTTCCCCTTTAGAAACTCATTCATTCCAATACAATATCTCAGTTTCACACCTATGAAAATAAATACCACACAATGGGTTCATTTAAACAATAGGAATTTATTGGCTCCCTGTTTCAGAGGATAGGAGTCTTGCTCACTCCCTGAATTGGTAGCATTCTGGCTGGCAACTTGGGTCCTTGGTTTTGCCTTCATATAGTGATGCCTTCTCCTTTCTCTTCCAGGTTCCTGTTGACTCCTGGCTTCCAGATCCTCCATAGGGTTTTCTCTTTATAAAGTCTCCAGTAATTGAATTAAGGCCTACCCTATTTAATGGGTCACACATTAACCAATGCTGATGTGGAATGAAAGAAATAGAAACTATGGTACACTGTTGCTGGGAATGTAACATGCTGTAGCACCTATTGTAAACCACATGGTGTTTCCTCAGAATGTTAAATATAGAACTACCTTATGACCTGTTATTCCAACACCTAGATATATTCCCTGAAGAACTGAAAGCAAGAACTGGAACAGATATTTGTAAAGCAATATTTATAGCAGTATTATTCACATTAGCCAAAATGTGGAAGCAGTCCAAGTATCCTTCAATGGATTAATGGATAAACAAATAATGGTTTATACAACAATGGAATATTATTCAATTGTAAAAAATAATGAATTCCAATCATGCAAAAAAGGATGAACTTGAAAATATCATGTTGAGTAAAATAAGAAAAACACAAAAGAAAGATATTGTAAGATTCGACTTATATGCTATAAGCAAAATATGCAATTACAGATGTAGAGTTAAAGTGCAGGTTATCAATGATAGGGGAGGGGAATGATCAATTAATGCATCATGAGAGCAGGGTTTCTGCTTAGGGTGGTGGAATGTTTTGACAATGGATGGTGGTGATGATAACATAACATTGTGAATGTGATTAATGACACTGAATCATATGTTAGGGATTAGTTGAGCTGGGAAAATTTATATTACATATATTTTGCCACAACTGAAAAATAAGAGAGACTAAAGAGACTGGCCAACTAAATGTAATATGTGGTCCTGGACTGCAACTAGTAATGGAGATGCAAATGCCCCAAAGGGAAGTATGAGACAACTGAAAAAGTTTGAATATGGAGTGTATGCTTTATATCAATGTTAAGTTTCTTGAACTTGATATATGTGGTTAAGGTGGTTATTACACTAGTGTCCTTGTCCTTAGTAAATTATGATGGAAGCATGACATGTTAGAGGAGCATGATCCTAGCAGACTGTTTTCAAATATTTAGAAAACAGACAAATGATAGATAGCTATAAGATAGGTGTATATATATAGAGAGAGATGATAGATTAGATAAATAGATGATAGATAGATGATAGATAGATAGATAGATAGATAGATAGATAGATAGATAGATAGATAGATAGACAGACAGAATGATTTTACTTGTTGCAAAATCCTATAGCTGATAAATCTGGGTATCTGCATTGGGGTTATTTTGGAGTTCTGTTTACTTTGCATCTTGCCTGTAAATTTGATTGTATTTCAGAGTGAATGCTTAAAAGAGAGAAAAAGTATTCTTCTCCTGTACAACATTTATACTAATTTATTACAGCTTCCAATAATGCTGTGTGTTTGCAGAAGACATGTATGTAGGAAGTGCTTCACTCATTAACCATGTTGGTGTCCTTTGGACATTCACCAGGATGGCCCTGATTTATGATAATATGCACTGAGTTTAAGGAATCAGTGATCTTTGATGATGTAGCTATAGATTCCACTGAGGAAGAGTGGCTCCTGCTTGGCAGATCCATGAGAAAGCTGTACAGAGATGTAATGCTGGAAAATATCAGTCATCTGGTCTCTGTAGGTGATTCTGTCAACATTGATTTTACATATATACCCACAAGAATCCAAAGGAGCTTCTCCATATTCCACTAATCTCCTTGCACAGAATGTTTCACAGCACTTATATCTATATGAAGGAAATTTCTTTTGTATTTCTTTAAATATTATTTTTCACCTTACTAGAATATAGTATTCCCCACCACAATGTAAAATCATTCTTGCTACTCAATCTTCAGTACTCAGAATGGAGCTAGGAAGTCAATGAATATTTTTTGAATCAATAAATAATTGGATAAAAGACTGTTCATTTTCTTCTCTTAGAACTAAAGTGGGGTCTGATACCAGAGTGGTAGAAATAAGAATCATATCCTTTTCCATGTGTTTGTATAGTATTCTGGTGGAACTTGTGTTTATTGGATTCATTTTAAAAATAAGTAAATTCCCATCTGATTTAAATTATTGAAGATTCTACACAATGTCTTTGAACTTGGACATGGGCATCATCAACCTGAGGACTGGATTTTCTTTGTCATGGTGCCAGGTGAGAACTGCATTTCTATGTTCAAGGTGGTGCTCCTATATAGACCTCCAGCAATCTGTTTTGTTTTTTTTTTCTTGGTAGACAGCCCTGGTCTTGAATATCATGCACTCCTCTCAGCAAAGAACTCACAAACTATGTACATGCTATCTGTCTGCAAATCAGAGCCTGGGAAGTAATAGTACAGGATCTTGGTAGTGTCAACTGCAGATTTCCTTGAATGATGTTTTCTCAAATGACACTGAGAATATTAGGGGAAAATTCTAAAGATAATGCCATTATATCTACATTATCCATTTCTATTCATATGTCTCTCTGTAAATACCTTGGCCTCAGGAAAGGAATCCATATGTTCATATTGCAGCTAAAAATTCTATAATGGCATTTGTCCTGGTCCTCCACTGTGATGAATTCCCCTCTCTTTATATCCCTAACATCCCATCTTCATTTTATTTTTCCCTTATGTTAAACCAGAAAATCCTTCCCAATTGGCAATATCCTAAAATGTTTTTCCAGAAGCTGGTTTACTCTTCCATTTCATGTTTTTATACCATTTAAGGGCTGTTTTAGTCATGGTTCTCCATAGAAACACAATTAACAAGATATATATAAACAGTAAGATATTTCTTATAGGAATTTGTTCATTTGGCTGTGGGAACCCACTAAGTCATAATGCTATAAGGCAAGCTTCAAAGTTGAATCTCTGATAACTGTGAAGTTGAATGCCCCAGGGGAAACTGGATAGATGACGTAAAGGCAGAAATTCTTCTTTCTGTCTCTTAAAACCTTCAGTTCTTTTTATGAACTCCCACTGATTGGATGAGACTAGTAAAATTGCTGAGAGCAATCTCCATTGATTTTAGATGCAATCAACTATAGATACAATCAACTGATTGTACATGCAAATTCATCTATGAAATGCTCCCACAGTAACAATCAGGTCAGGGATTGTTGGATCTAAGAACTGGAAACCATATCCTAGCCAAGTTAACACATGAAATAAACCACCTCCAGGACAAATATTTGAAATATACTTACCTTGGCTATCTGTCAACATTTTCATCCTACTAATATCATTCTATAAATGTATTATATGCAATGATTCCAGGCAGGGAAAGAGGGGTTAAAAAAAAAAAAGATATTATAGCCATGCAAAATAACTGTAAGAAGGACACCTCCACCATTATGTCAATGGTAGGCTTCATGGTGTGAAAACTGGTCAGCCAAATAGGAATAAGTTGTGAATTCAGTATAAGCATCTGACTGCAATTAGAGTTTGGAATAAGCACTGTCCCAGGAGAAAGTATTGGATAATTTATATTTAGAGAAGAAATTGACTTGAACTGAAAATTCTAACAGCAGTTTCTATGATAATGCATTTGAGTAAGCCTGGCTCATAGACCCAGTCTTTGGAATATAATGTAGTCATGAAAATAAGTCAGATAGTTCTGCCAATTGAGCTCCTACAAAATAGAAAATCTAGGTGCATGTAGGAGAGTAATTCACCATGAAATAACTGACATGGGAAAGGTATTAAGAGGAGACTCTCACTAAATGATCAGCCTAGAATTCATATGTAAAGAAATTTATGAATAAAGGCTTGTCAGCCCACCCTTAACAACCTCTCATCTCTTTGCCAACAGCAGAGATCTCAAACTGGAGAGGAAATTTTTGAATGTAATGATTTCACAGTAGATTTCCCTCAGAGTTCCCCCTGACTCACATAGATTAACTCACATATGTAAAGAGGCCTATGTCACCAGTCAAAGTGGAAAAGCACTCGGAATGGCCATCATTTAATCAACTTGAGCACATTCACATTGGAGGGAAATCATATGAATGCCATCTATATGGGAAGACTTTAGTTCATACTCTAAACTTAGACAACATGAGCATCCTGGTATGAGTCTTTTGTAGATCTCAGAAAATCTTGCTCTTAAAGGGAACCCATTCTTATTCCTGTAAACTCTTTTTACATGGGAACTTTTTATTAGATTGTGGGATCCAGGGTTGGTCTTAATCCTTTTACTGAAGTCCTATATAAATAGAGGAGACAGCAGAGAAAGAGAGCCGCCATTTTACCCTGCCTTGTGAGAGATGATTGCAGAATCACCTGTAGCCACAGAGAGACAGAGGAACCAAATGGCTGAGATATGCTGGAGGGTGGAATCAGCAGAGCAGCCCAAAGCTGAAGCAATGAGGCCTGGAAGAGAGGGGTAGAGATGAGCCATTTGCCTGATCACTACAGCTGAGCTCAAGGACAAAGGAAGCCAGGGGTGGAGCAGCCAGAGGAAGGTGTTCAGGGTCACCAGCAGCTGACCTTCAGTGAGAAAGAATCTCTGCTGAGGCCTTGATTTGGACATTTTTATGGACTCAGAACTGTAAGCTTTTCCCCTAATAAATCCCTCTTGTAAAAGCCACTGCACTTTTAGTATATTTCATTGGCTGCCTGTGGCAAACTGAAACAATGAGAAAATTCATGTTGGAGAGAAACCATTGTAATGAATGTAGGAAAGCACCAGGGAACTGATATTTATAGGACTCACAGTGGAGAGAGACCCTGTAAATCTAGTGAACATGGGAAGCACTTAGCCAGGTTGCTAATTTGTATTTCTATAAAAGAGCTCACACAGGAGAGAAACCCTGCATCTTTAATCAGTATGGAAGGGCCTTCAGTCAATATATTCCAATTCACACTAAAGAGAAACCACATGAATGTCATGTACATAGGAAAGCCTTTCAGCAAAACTCTGTTCTACCATGAGAATCAAAATTGAAAGAGTCATCAGTTATGGTATCATCCTTTAAACAAACCAGGAAACTCACCCAGGGGAGATATTCTATAGCAATGTAATCCCTATGGAGATGCATTTATTTATTTAAAAATATCCTTAAATGATAAGAGTAAACTTCACTGGAATCACATAAACATTCAGCAGAACTCCAGTCTTGATGTGCATAAGAGGACTCAGAAAAGGAATAATTCCAAAACAGGAAATAAGACACAATGTATTTACTAGAATTTTAAAGCTTTTTGGGGAATACCAGATAATTCAATTAGGGGAAGCCTTTCATTTGACATACATATGAGAATTCCTTTATTCATAAACCAATTCTTGTAAAATGTATGAGGATTCACACTCTTTAATATAACCTCAGTGTCATGTATGAAGGAAAATCCTCAGTGGTCATCCATTTCTTAGTCAATATTAAAGTTTTCATGCTGAGGGGATAGCAATCTTAATACTAAAGTGGAAAACTTTCACATGGATTTCCCTTCCCAAAACTCAAAGTAGGAATTAAAAAAACAACTTCCAGCACTCTTTAACCCAGAATTAATGCAATAATTGAGAACTTTGCCTAGTGGTCTGTTAGTTAAAATGTTTGAGTGTGAGGTGATCTGGGATCACTTCATGTGGTATATTGTGACAAGTAATAATAAATGAGATTCAGCTCTTTTTAATATGTTCATACTTTGAAATATGTAAGCACTAAAAATTGGTCCTTGAAACCTATATTATGCTGCACATTTTTAAGGTTTTTCCTTTAGCTAAAATATAGTTATAAAGACCTTGAAGGATCAGAAACATCATTTTTATTGTTTATGGAGAATGCAAAATGATGTCTCTTAACTATTACATATTTATATATACTTGAAAAGTATGAATGAAAACCTGGATAAATAAATACACACAAATAAACCTAATGGTTCATAAATTGTGCTTTTAAAATGTGATTTAATATTTCCATCTTCCTTTAAAATAAATTAAAGAAAATGAATTTTTCCAAAAGAAATAGAGGTGAGTCTTCAAGGATTATGAGTACATTGGCAAAAAATGTCCCCAGAATACAAAATCTGGCAGTGGCTAATTCCATATATTAGGATTTTATTGCCAAAGAGCAGAGAGATCACAGGAAATTAGGAAATGGAAGAATATTGCAGATGTAGAGAGTTTCATGTTTTCAGAATGCCTTATATACTTACAATAATTAATCTCAAAATACTGACTGACCCTTGGTGATCACTTTTGAAAGTCTTCCCCTCAAAGTTACAGAGTTTAATAAGACAAAAGACCCTAAAAGTGTAATAACATTGAAGCAGAAAGAGCTGGCCATGCACAGTGTCTATTTTGTTAGTTAAAACTGCATGAGAGCTGTCCGAGGAGAGGTAGAAGCTGCATAGTAATTCCGGCCCCTATTCCAACAGACTATTTCTATTTCTTAAAAAAACATTGTTTATAATCTTGATGTCCATTGATGGTTAATGGATTATTGTATGGGGTCCAAGGTGTGTCTAAAGTATTAGACTATAGCAGCAACATATTTGCAAGGGGGAGGCCCAAGCTCTCATCTTATCCTCAAGGGAAATGAAACTCACAAGTGGTTGGGGATTATTGACCTAAATGTGTTGTGAAGAAGGATTATCACTCTAAATCACCTTATTTACTCACTCATCAAACATTTATTAACAAAAGTTTATTGAGTGTAACAAAGTTCCAGACCCTGGATTATTCTTGATATTGAATAGTAAGCGATTCAATATCACTTCATGGTGAGTTGCAGATTTCAGTGTTGATAAAGAAAGATCCAGGGTTGTTGGAAAAAGATGGC